>WNWK01000191.1:15000-35000 GCA_009830355.1 Cherax destructor | reverse complement strand
ATAACAACAATAGCAACATCAAGTAGCAACAGTAACAACAATATAAAGCAACAACAGTAACACACAGTAACACACAGTAACACATAGTAACACACAGTAACAAACGGGTGCTGTTGTTTTTGTCTTCTCTAAATAATTTTCGACAAAATAACAAAAAATAACAAATTTATATTAGATTAATTAACATGTGATAATCAAATAACCATGCATACAACCATGTATATTGCCCTTTATATAACCATGTATATAACCATATGTATATTGATGTATACTTTCCTCACATAGACTGTTAATTTTCAACAATTATGACTCATAAATCCTAATTATTTACACAGCTATTTGCAGTAACTAATCTCGTTTTCAATTATATTTGCAATGCTCATTAATTAAAAAGATAATTTATGTTTATATATATATATATATATATATATATATATATATATATATATATATATATATATATATATATATATATATATATATATATATGTTGTGCCGAATAGGTAAAACTTGCGACTTTGGCTTAAATAGCAACGCTCTTCTTGCCGAATAAGACAAGCGAAAATTTGTGTATGCAGTAATTTCGTAAAAATCATTCTGAACCTAACGAAAAAAAATCTATTTCATTGTGTTTGTTTAGTATTAAATTATTGTAAACTTATCTAAAATATATTTAGTTGGATTAGGCTAAATTAAATTGCGCTTCTTATAATAAGGTTAGGTAAGTTTTCTAATTTTTTTTTGGTACAAAATTATTCATTTTTACATTAACATAAATGAAAAAATATATATCTTTAAACGTATAAGATAAAATTTTAGAAAAGACTTAATTTTAAATGAGTTCTTGCTAATTGACCAGTTTTACCTATTCGGCACGACACACACACAGAACAATAATAATACTAATGTTTTAAACAGAACACAAGGTGTTCAGAGCGCTGGTATCCTCGCGCAGGTAAATTAAGCCAGAGTAAATGCTGCTTATCAATTTCATTTGGACGAGTTATACACCACCATAGCGTCATGTGGACACTCCGCATTCAGGTTGGCGCCTCATTTCAATATCATTTCGTTATAACACTTTAAATTTACATAATAATATCAGCGGTGATAAAGTTTGCTAAGCACGTTCAGGCTTTTCATAGCAGAAGTTCAGTTGCTCTCACGGTTCCATTTGCATTGAGACTCTGTATTACTGGAAGCAGAGAGAGAGAGAGAGAGAGAGAGAGAGAGAGAGAGAGAGAGTTACACACACACACACACACACACACACACACACTCACAGAGCCTCATTCGTATGACGTCAAGGCTTTTAGTATAATTACCAACCATTGGGATGACTCAGTACGGTCAAATAACCCAGTTTGGGGTGGCAACCTAAGTGATAATTCAACTGTATTAGTCTATTAGATAGTGTTGTGGGTGTGCGTATGTTGTGTGTGGGGTGGTAGTGATGTGGTGGTGGTGGTGGTGGTGGTGGTGGTGGTGGTGGTGGTGGTGGTGGTGGTGATGGTGGTGGTGGTGGATGAGTTTCTCCCCCTCTTGAAGGTTAGGTTATATATATATATATATATATATATATATATATATATATATATATATATATATATATATATATATATATATATATATATATATATACTATATATATTTGTTTTATTAACACATCGGCCGATTCCCACCAAGGCAGGGTGGCCCGAAAAAGAAAAACTTCCATCATCATTCACTCCATCACTTTCTTGCCAGAGGGGTGCTTTACACTACATTTACAAAACTACAACATTAACATCCCTCCTTCAGAGTGCAGACACTGTACTTCCCATCTCCAGGACTCAAGTCCGGCCTGCCGGTTTTCCTGAATCCCTTCATAAATTTTACTTTGCTCACACTCCAACAGCACGTCAAGTATTAAAAACCATTTGTCTCCATTCACTCCTATCAAATACGCTCACACATGCTTGCTGGAAGTCCAAGCCCCTAGCACACAAAACCTCCTTTACCCCCTCCCATCTTGTATAGCGTACAAGCGATACAAGATGCAAGACAACCACAGAGGGAGTTGAATGATAACTCTAAGTCTTTAATGTTGCAATCAACGCATCTTCAGGAGCTTGCAATGTTGCAGAAAAGAGTAGGAAGTCATTTCCGGATGTCGTGATTCCAGGTCGTTCCTGTCAACATTCCCAGAGTCGTCATTCCAGTATCTCTGGACAACATTCCAAGGGTCGTCATTCCAGGTCGTTCATGTCAACATTCCCAGAGTCGTCATTCCAGTATCTCTGGACAACATTCCCAGAGTCGTCATTCCAGTATCTCTGGACAACATTCCAAGGGTCGTCATTCCAGGTCGTTCCTGTCAACATTCGCAGAGTCGTCATTCCAGGTCGTTCCAGTCAACATTCCCAGGGTCGTCATTCTAGGTCGTTCCTGTCAACATTCCCAGGGTCGTCATTCTAGGTCGTTCCTGTCAACATTTCCAGGGTCGTCATTCTAGGTCGTTCCTGTCAACATTCACAGGGTCGTCATTCCAGGTCGTTCCTGTCAACATTCCCAGGTCGTTCCTGGCAACATTCCCAGGTCGTTCATGTTAACATTTCCAGAGTCGTCATTCCAGGTGGTTCCTGTCAACATTCCCAGAGTCGTCATTCCAGGTCGTTCCTGTCAACATTACCAGAATCGTCATTCCAGGTCGTTCCTGTCAACATTCCCAGGGTCATCATTCCAGGTCGTTCCTGACAACCTTCCAAGAGTCGTCATTCCAGGTCGTTCCTGACAACATTCCCAGGGTCGTCATTCCAGGTCGTTCCTGTCGTCATTCCAGGTCGTTCCTGTCGTCATTCCAGGTCGTTCCTGACAACATTTCCTGCCTTCATCGCTCCCTCAGTAGACACTAAATTTTATTTTGCTTTGCAAAGTGCAATATAAAAAATGATCATGGTTGAGTAAGTGCTTTGTCGTGTCACTGAGGCAGATTTTCTTGTTGGTTCCCCCTCACCTGCCACCACCACTTACCTGCCACCACAACCACCTGTCACCACCACTTGCCACCACCACCACCTGCCACCACCACCTCTTCCCACCACCACCTCTACCCACCACCACCACCTGGCACCACCACCACCTGCCACCACCACCACCTGCCACCACCACCACCTGCCACCACTCTAACACCAGGTCATGTATGCCCTTATATAGTAACCTAGCCTAGGTAACTTTATACGACTTGCATACGTCCTTGTGTCGTGAATGTCATCAATTATTGCACTTTGTTGCAGGCAAAGTCAAAGTCAAATATTGACCTTTTCTTATTAAACATATTAAAATCACCTTTTCTTAGTTACTGTTTAACTCAAACAGAACCATACATGTTGCATGATATAAACGATTTATGCTGAAATCACCTTTTTAAACTACTTAACATGAAAAAAATATATATATTGCATTACATGAACCGTAACATTTTCTACACACATGAATTTTGTGGTTTTCTAATGCAAGTATCATGCACATGTGTGCGAAACGTCTGTGCAACCAGCCGTGTCCGAGGATGATCCTGCTCCTCTCAGTGAGACCTAGGTTGGTTAATGGGGTTTAAAGCCAATCGACTTACACGAAGGTTGTTAAACCAGCCGACTCTTCCCTTGAATCAAATCTGATTGTCTCCCATTACCCAGCTGCTATTTAGCTATTAAGGTTTAAATCATCTCCATGAATAGTAATAATAATAATAATAATAATAATAATAATAATAATAATAATAATAATAATAATAATAATAATAATAAAATAATAATAATAACAATAGGAGAAAGAATAATAAGAGAAATAATAGTAATAATAATAACAGAATAACATTTCCGATAGCAAAAGTTTATTTCATTCAAAATGAAAGAAGTTTCTATCACTATCTGCAAACACACATTTGCTCTGTCAGGAAAGGCAATTCTCGTAAGTTAAATTTATAACAGATTATGAATGGCGTCGAAGAAGGGAAGCAAGTCTCCCACCACATGCAAATTCTTTCCCTCACTTGTTTTAAGAAAATATCGCGACCATGATGGGGAAAATTTACTGTGAGCAGTTTCGAAATCAAGAGGAACACAACGCAGTCAATTGGAATAAATTTGGCTTAAACACAGACACAGACAGACAGACACACACACGAGAACATAAAGGTAAGAACTTTCAGAATAAGAGAGAAGCAAACACAGACACGTCTACGCAAGAATTTGAATCTTCAAAGTGCGAGAGACAAGCACAGACACACATAAGCAAGTATATTTATCAACATTAAGGGACAATTACAGCGGGACGTTCGTGAATCCATCAGTGTGTGTGTGTGTGTGTGTACTCACCTATATGTACTCACCTGTTTGTGGTTGCAGGGGTCGAGACATAGCTCCTGGCCCCGCCTCTTCACTGATCGCTACTAGGTCTTCTCTCTCCCTGCTCCATGAGCTTTATCATACCTCGTCTTAAAACTATGTATGGTTCCTGGCTCCACTACGTCCCTTGTGTGTGTCTTGTGCATGAGTGAAGAGTATTTGTCAACTTAATCAATATTCTGGGTGCTGAGGAGGACACTGGGTGCTGAGGAGGACACTGGGTGCTGAGGAGGACACTGGGTGCTGAGGAGGACACTGGGTGCTGAGAGGACACTGGGTGCTGAGGGGACACTGGGTGCTGAGGGACACTGGGTGCTGGAGGACACTGGGTGCTGGAGGACACTGGTGCTGAGGAGGACACTGGGTGCTAGGACACTGGTGCTGAGGAGGACACTGGTGCTGAGGAGACACTGGTGCTGAGGAGGACATGGGTGCTGAGGAGGACACTGGGTGCTGAGGAGGACACTGGTGCTGAGGAGGACACTGGGTGCTGAGGAGGACACTGGGTGCTGAGAGGAACTGGGTGCTGAGGAGGACACTGGGTGCTGAGGAGGACACTGGGTGCTGAGGGACACTGGGTGCTGAGGAGGACACTGGGTGCTGAGGAGGACACTGGGTGCTGAGAGACACTGGGTGCTGAGGAGGACACTGGGTGCTGAGGAGGACACTGGGTGCTGAGGAGGACACTGGGTGCTGAGGAGGACACTGGGTGCTGAGGAGGACACTGGGTGCTGAGGAGGACACTGGGTGCTGAGGAGGACACTGGGTGCTGAGGAGGACACTGGGTGCTGAGGAGGACACTGGGTGCTGAGGAGGACACTGGGTGCTAGCAATGTATGCACCTGCTGGACCACTACTTTGTTTATTATCTTGCTTAATGCTTTGTTTACTGTCTTGTTTACTGCTTTATTTACTATTTTTTTTTTGCTGACTTGTTTACTCTCTTGTTTACCGCTTTGTTTACTGTCTTATTTAATTGGTCCATCCTCCAGGGTGACCAGTTCTCTGCAGTCCACCCTCCAGGGTAGATCGGTCCCCTACAGTCCACCCTCCAGGGTAGATCAGTCCCCTACAGTCCACCCTCCAGGGTAGATCAGTCCCCTACAGTCCACCCTCCAGGGTAGATCAGTCCCCTACAGTCCACCATCCAGGATTGATCAGTCCCCTACAGTCCACCATCCAGGATTGATCAGTCCCCTGCAGTCCACCCTTCAGGGTAGATCAGTACCATGCAGCCCACCCTCCAGGGTAGATCAGTCTCCTACAGTCCACCCTCCAGGATAGATCAGTCCCCTACAGTCCACCCTCCTGGGTAGATCAGTCCCCTACAGTCCACCATCCAGGATTGATCAGTCCCCTGCAGTCCACCCTCCAGGGTAGATCAGTCCCCTACAGTCCACCCTCCAGGGTAGATCAGTCCCCTACAGTCCACCCTCCAGGGTAGATCAGTCCCCTACAGTCCACCCTCCAGGGTAGATCAGTCCCCTACAGTCCACCCTCCAGGGTAGATCAGTCCCCTACAGTCCACCCTCCAGGGTAGATCAGTCCCCTACAGTCCACCCTCCAGGGTAGATCAGTCCCCTACAGTCCACCCTCCAAGGTAGATCAGTCCCCTACAGTCCACCCTCCAGGGTAGATCGGTCCCCTACAGTCCACCATCCAGGGTAGATCAGTCCCCTACAGTCCACCCTCCAAGGTAGATCAGTCCCCTACAGTCCACCCTCCAGGGTAGATCAGTCCCCTACAGTCCACCCTCCAGGGTAGATCAGTCCCCTACAGTCCACCATCCAGGATTGATCAGTCCCCTGCAGTCCACCCTTCAGGGTAGATCAGTACCATGCAGCCCACCCTCCAGGGTAGATCAGTCTCCTACAGTCCACCCTCCAGGATAGATCAGTCCCCTACAGTCCACCCTCCTGGGTAGATCAGTCCCCTACAGTCCACCATCCAGGATTGATCAGTCCCCTGCAGTCCACCCTCCAGGGTAGATCAGTCCCCTACAGTCCACCCTCCAGGGTAGATCAGTCCCCTACAGTCCACCCTCCAGGGTAGATCAGTCCCCTACACTCCACCCTCCAGGGTAGATCAGTCCCCTACAGTCCACCCTCCAGGGTAGATCAGTCCCTTACAGTCCACCCTCCAGGGTAGATCAGTCCCCTACAGTCCACCCTCCAGGGTAGATCAGTCCCATACAGTCCACCATCCAGGGTAGATCAGTCCCCTACAGTCCACCCTCCCACAACTTTCACTTGACGAAGGAAAAAAAACATATAAGGAGTTGAATGATCCCACAAAAAACTGCAAACTTTGCTTCCAAACTCTCTTCTTATTCTCTTTTATCCAATCACTTAATCTTTCTGTCTCTTCTCTTGCGGTTCTCCTCTTTTCACCGTTCACGTCTTTTGCGGTTTTCACGTCTATTCTGTTTTTGTTCACGTCTCTTCTTTCACACACACACACACATACACATACACACACACACACACACACACACACACACATGCAAAAAAATCTTATCCAATTTCGAACGTGACAAGACAAACACGAGAACTTTTGCGGCAAAGTTCATTTCCTGCTTTCTTTTTCCCCTCCTCTTCTTCATTCTGTCTTCCCTTCTGTTCATTAATTTGCCTTCTTTCCATCTCTTCTTTCATTGCTTTCTCTCATAATCCCTCCCTTTATTTACTTATTTTCTTTGTTAAATTTTCTTCTCTTATTTCTTCGCTTTCTTTGTCTCCCTAATATTCCTCTCTCTTTATTACTTTCTCTTTCTTATTATTTTACTCCACAGGGTTCAATAAAATCAAGCTCTGTGTAGAGCTTTATCAAATTTATTAAGAAATGCTTCTGACTCTCCTATGTCTCCCATCCTTCTTATTCATCCTGTCTATCCGGTCCTTCTTATTCATCCCTGTGTCTCCCATCTATCTCATCCATCCCATGTCTCCCAGCCTCCCATAAGAGCCAGTTCTATCTAAGAAAATGGAACCAATGCATATTCAAGGAGGGTAGGCCTATGGGCCGCAGCTGTGTTCAAATGAAACAAACTAGGCCTACCAGCTGCTTCATTATCGCCTCCCTCCTACAGAGGGAAGTGGGAAAGGAGGGACGTGGAGGGAAGAAGAGAGAGGAAGGGATTGGAATAAGATGAGAAGGAAGGAGATTGAATGGAGAAGAGATCATAAGAGAAAGGAATATTAGAGAAGAGGGGAAAGAGAATGAATGAAATACACGGAAGTAAATGAGATAAATAAGAGAATAGAGCTATGCATGACAAAATAAACGTGGTTAAAAGATAATTAGAAAGTAAATGGAAGTTCCAGGGTTCGATCACCAGGTTTACCTAGCATTAAATTGGTTAACAAAACACACACACACACACACTCTCTCTCTCTCTCTCTCTCTCTCTCTCTCTCTCTCTCTCTCTCTCTCTCTCTCTCTCTCTCTCTCTCTCTCTCTCTCACTTCAAGAGTTTTAATCTCACCATCCAGCCAGAACTTTGACTTTGAAGAGATACGTAAGCTGCTCTTCCTCTCCATATCTTCTTTCTGCTTGCTGTCAGCAGCAAGCAGCTGATAGCTAGCCTTCCTTAAGGAGGTATTCACACACACACACACACACCGCTGTCTGCTTGGCTGACAGCGCTCTCCTGCCTCACCTGAGAATTTCTTTCGAGAACCAGAAAGTCAAGTCATTTGGGCAACGATAAGAGGAACCAAGAGGTTTTTAGTGGTCCTGGTGGTGGTGAGGTTGAGGGTGGTGGTGGTGGTGGTGAGGGTGGTGGTGGTGATGGTGGTGGTGGTGATGGTGGTGGTGGTGATGGTGGTGGTGGTGATGGTGGTGGTGGTGATGGTGGTGGTGGTGGTGGTGATGGTGAGGGTGGTGGTGGTGGTGAGGGTGGTAGTGGTGGTGATGGTGGTGGTGGTGGTGAGGGTGGTGGTGGTGGTGATGGTGGTAGTGGTGGTGATGGTGGTGGTGATGGTGGTAGTGGTGGTGATGGTGGTGGTGGTGGTGATGGTGGTGGTGGTGGTGGTGAGGGTGGTGGTGGTGGTGGTGATGGTGGTGGTGGGGGTGAGGGTGGTGATGGTGGTGAGGGTGCTGGTGGTAATGGTGGTGTTGAGGTTGGTGGTGGTGATGGTGGTGTGGTGGTTGTGGTGACTGTGGTGGTGGTGATGGTGGTGGTGGTGGTAGTGGTGGTGGTGATGGTGATGATGGTGGTTTTGGTGGTGGTGGTGGTGGTAGGAATGGCTGTATTGTGGTAGAAATAGTGGTAGCTCTATACCACTCTCTAGCTCTCCCCCTTCCTCTCTGTCTCTACATCTTTCCTCTCTGTCTCCCCTCCCTCTCCCAACATCTCTCCCTTCCCTCCTCCCTGGATGACGTCCCACCCATGGTTACTGTTGTTGGCTAAGCAAATCAACCGCTACTGTTCCATCGCTGTCGCCCTATTACGCAAATTACTCCATCAATTGCGCCACCAATTACGCTAACAGTTACGCCATCTACCTCTGCTTTGTTTACAGAGTTCATTCCCCTCATTTCCCTCCTCATTCTATCGTGTTTCCCCTCTTTTGTAATATTTATATATATATTTATATATACACATGTTTGTGCCAGGCCTGCTCCCCCCAACAACTACAAACAGTCGCACTGGGATGGCCCAATAGTAGAGAATATAGCCTCAGCAATGCTTCAGAGTGTGTCAGGGAAGGATAGAGCCCGCCTCCTTGCAGTGAGAGCTCCTCATGCAGGGGACTTTCTTTTGGCTGTTCCCAACTCCAGCCTTGGCACACGCCTCGACCCACAGACCATCCGCATTGGTGTTGCCCTTCGACTTGCCGCCCCTATTCTCGCCGAACACAGGTGTATTTGTGGCAGTGAAGCAGCAGACCGATTCGGGTACCATGGTCTTGTGTGTCGTAAATCCGAGGGAAAGATTGCAAGACATGAAGAGGTTAATAACATTATCAAGAGGAGCCTCACAACAGCCGGATGCCCAGCAGTAAGGGAACCACCCCAACTATGCAGATCTGATGGCAGCCAAAAGCGTCCAGATGGTATCACCCTTCAAGCCTGGACAGACGGCAAGCAGGTGGTGTGGGACTACACATGTGCATCTACCTTGGCTGATACCTATCTCCAATACACCAGGGAGGAAGGAGGGGCAGCTGCCACCTTCAGGGAGTCCCAGAAGTCGAGAAAATATGGAGAACTTGCCCATCATTATATGTTTGTTCCCATAGGCTCAGAGACCCTTGGCTCATGGGGAAAGAGTGCATCTAAGTTCCTCAAGGAGCTGGGCAAAAGACTCAACAGGGTAACTAGGGATCCCAGGGCAGCTAGTTTTCTGTTCCAGCGACTCAGCGCTGCTGTTCAGAGGGGTAATGCATGCTGTATTCTGGGCACGCGCCCTAGCTCGGAAGAGCTGGATGAGATTTTCGCATTATAATCAGTGACAAACATGTAACAATATGTACTAGACATGTATCTCTCACCTCGTGTATTGTATATGCCATCTTTATATCAACAGTATCTCTTAAATCTTTTGTACCATATTATGTAATAAAATATACCTATTGGAAAAAAAAAAAAAAAAAAAAAAAAGATGGGGTGGTAGGAGAAGTGGAATATTCAAATGGCATCAGGAAGAAATCCAAATATTCTTTCTTGAAGCCTTTTATCCACTTCCCGAGGCTATGGGTCCCACAATTTGTACCAGAGGTGGACCCCATTATATATATATATATATATATATATATATATATATATATATATATATATATATATATATATATATATATATATATATATATATATATATATATATAGGGTGATGAATGTTGCAACGAGGAGAAGGCTGGAGGCAGTGGAGATGTCATGTCTGAGGTCATTGTGTGGTGTGAATATAATGCAGAGAATTCGGAGTTTGGAAATTAGGAGGAGGTGCGGGATTACCAAAACGATTGTCCAGAGAGCTGAGGAGGGTTGTTGAGGTGGTTTGGACATGTAGAGAGAATGGAACGAGACAGAGTGACTTCGAGAGTGTATAAATCTGTAGTGGAGGGAAGGCGGGGTAGGGGTCGGCCTAGGAAAGGTTGGAGGAGGGGGTAAAGGAAGTTTTGTGTGCGAGGGGCTTGGACTTCCAGCAAGCATGTGTGAGCGTATTTGATAGGAGTGAATGGAGGCATATGGTTTTTAATACTTGACGTGCTGTTGGAGTGTGAGCAAAGTAACATTTATGAAGGGATTCAGGGAAACCGGCAGGCCGGACTTGAGTTCTGGAGATGGGAAGTACAGTGCCGGCACTCTGAAAGAGGGGTGTTAATGTTGCAGTTTTATAACTGTAGTGTAAAGCACCCTTCTGGCAAGACAGTGATGGAGTGAATGATGATGAAAGTTTTTCTTTTTCGGGCCACCCTGCCTTGGTGGGAATCGGCCGATGTGTTAATAATAAAAAAAAAAAAATATATATATATATATATATATATATTGTATTTTCCTATTTTCCTATTTTTCCTCTCGTTTTCCTTCTTACCGTTTACGAGTTTTATGTAACAGAATACTCCCGTTGACAGATCTGCCAACGGAGAGGTATAACAGGCATAAATACACCATACACGAAGTTAATAGTATTTTCGGTGTATTTTGGGATACCATTACTAGTAAAGTGGTCGTTAGCTGTAAGTGGATTTATTGGAAATCTGTAATTGGGGGCGAAGTTGTTTATTCCCTGGGGAAAAAATATTTCCCTGTCGTTTTCCCTATTTTCCCTTGTCTTAAGAATAGTCTGGCAGTGACCATCTGTCCCTCGTGTCCACCACCTGAAGGATAGGTGGAGGGATAGTTGGAGAGGTAGATGGAGGGGTAGATGGAGCGGTAGATGGAGGGATGGGTGGAGAGAGAGAGAGAGAGAGAGAGAGAGAGAGAGAGAGAGAGAGAGCATAACTTTCTATCTATCCCTACCACTACCTCTCACTTCCCCTTTTCATCCACGTCGCTCTCCTGTCCATATCCCACTCACCCAAAACCCTCTCATCTCCATCTTTCTCTCACCTCCCCCACCCCCTCTCATCCAAAATCCCTCTTACCTCATCCCCCCTCACCCCTCTCACCTCAGAAGACTGTTTTTTCACGTGCTTGAGGCCAGAGTTTTATCTCTGCTACTGAGTAATAATGATGGATGACCACTGAGAGAGTAATGGCCTGCTCCCTCCCCTCCCTAAACGTTCCCCCGCCCTTCCCACCTTCAGAAGAACGTTCCTGGCACGGAATGTTTCTCTGCTGCAAATTTGAGCTCAAGTTGTTGAAGAAATCCTTGTTTCTCGTCTCTCTATCTCTCTCCTCTTCGTTGTTTGGAATCTCTTAAAAAGCTGTGATGGCCTTTTGAGACAATGTTTTACTGATGCAGTGTATCTCTCAGTGTAGAAGTCAGTGTATCTCTCAGTGTAGAAGTCAGTGTATCTCTCAGTGTAGAAGTCAGTGTATCTCTCAGTGTAGAAGTCAGTGTATGTCTCAGAGTAGAAGTCAGTGTATCTCTCAGTGTAGAAGTCAGTGTATCTCAGTGGAGAAGTCAGTGTACCTCTCAGTGTAGAAGTCAGTGTATCTCTCAGAGTAGAAGTCAGTGTATCTCTCAGAGTAGATGTCAGTGTATATCTCAGTGTAGAAGTCAGTGTATCTCTCAGAGTAGAAGTCAGTGTATATCTCAGTGTAGAAGTCAGTGTACCTCTCAGTGTAGAAGTCAGTGTATCTCTCAGTGTAGAAGTCAGTGTATCTCTCAGTGTAGAAGTCAGTGTATCTCTCAGTGTAGAAGTCAGTGTATCTCTCAGAGTAGAAGTCAGTGTATCTCTCAGTGTAGAATTCAGTGTATCTCTCAGTGTAGAAGTCAGTGTATCTCTCAGAGTAGAAGTCAGTGTATATCTCAGTGTAGAAGTCAGTGTATCTCTCAGAGTAGAAGTCAGTGTATCTCTAAGTGTAGAAGTCAGTGAATCTCTCAGTGTAGAAGTCAATGTATCTCTCAGAGTAGAAGTCAGTGTTTCTCTCAGTGTAGAAGTCAGTGTATCTCTCAGAGTAGAAGTCAGTGTATCTCTAAGTGTAGAAGTCAGTGTTTCTCTCAGTGTAGAAGTCAGTGTATCTCTCAGAGTAGAAGTCAGTGTATCTCTCAGTGTAGAAGTCAGTGTATCTCAGTGGAGAAGTCAGTGTACCTCTCAGTGTAGAAGTCAGTGTATCTCTCAGTGTAGAAGTCAGTGTATCTCTCAGAGTAGAAGTCAGTGTATCTCTAAGTGTAGACGTCAGTGTTTCTCTCAGTGTAGAAGTCAGTGTATCTCTCAGAGTAGAAGTCAGTGTATCCCTCAGAGTAGAAGTCAGTGTATTTCTCAGAGTAGAAGTCAGTGTATCTCTCAGTGTAGAAATCAGTGTATTTCTCAGTGTAGAAGTCAGTGTATCTCTCAGTGTAGAAGTCAGTGTATCTCTCAGTGTAGAAGTCAGTGTATCTCTCAGAGTAGAAGTCAGTGTATCTTTCAGTGTATCTTTCAGTGTAGAAGTCAGTGCATCTCTCAGTGTAGAAGTCAGTGTATCTCTCAGTGTAGAAGTCAGTGTATCTCTCAGAGTAGAAGTCAGTGTATCTCTCAGTGTAGAAGTCAGTGTATCTTTCAGTGTAGAAGTCAGTGTTTCAGTGTAGAGATCTGTCAAGTGATTACGCCTCCCAGATTTGTTGTCATTTGTTGTCATAGCAATACCAAGATGCTGACAACATCCTGATGCTGACAGCATCTCACAAGATTAGAGATCAAGATCAAGGTGCTGACAACATCTTGAAGCTGACATCTTGCAAGATCAAGACGCTGACAGCATCTTTCACGATCAACATGTTGACAGCTCCTGGAAAAGTTTGCAAGAAATCAGACAGAATTAAAACTTTTATCATTGCAAAATTTTGTGCTAATTCTCTAAAATAATATAATTCTTATTATTTATTATTATTATTATTTTTATTATTGCTATTATCACTATTATTATAAGTCTTATTATTATTATTTATTATTATTATTATTATTATTATTATTATTATTATTATTATTATTTATTTTATTTATTATTATTATTATTATTATTATTATTATTATTATTATTTATTTATTATTATTATTATTATTATTATTATTATTATTATTATTTATTATTATTATTATTATTATTATTATTATTATTATTATTATTATTATTATTATTACTACTACTACTATATTATTATTTTTGTTATTATTATTATTAATATTAGTAGTAGTAGTAATAGTAGTATATTGATATGGAACGCAAAACCCGTGTGGGTTATTCAATGCATGGAGGCTTGATCCTTCGTCCATTGAACATGTGTTGACCTCGGCCGTCAGCTCAGGTTTGAGTCCTGGGTCTTATCCGCTGATAGATTTCGATCTATCGATCTATTCCGTATGAGAGGATATTCCCCTTTAAGACTCTTGGGAACGGACAGTAATCTATTGTGAAAGAACATCTTTATTACAGGGGTCCCAGAAGTCTTTATTACAGGGGTCCCAGAAGTCTTTATTACAGGGGTCCCAGAAGTCTTTATTACAGGGGTCCCAGAAGTCTTTATTACAGGGGTTCCAGAAGTCTTTATTACAGGGGTCCCAGAAGTCTTTATTACAGGGGTCCCAGAAGTCTTTATTACAGGGGTCCCAGAAGTCTTTATTACAGGGGTTCCAGAAGTCTTTATTACAGGGGTTCCAGAAGTCTTTATTACAGGGGTCACAGAAGTCTTTATTACAGGTGTTCCAGAAGTCTTTATTACAGGGGTCCCAGAAGTCTTTATTACAGGGGTTCCAGAAGTCTTTATTACAGGGGTTCCAGAAGTCTTTATTACAGGGGTCCCAGAAGTCTTGATTACAGGGGTTCCAGAAGTTTTTATTACAGGGGTTCCAGAAGTCTTTATTACAGGGGTTCCAGAAGTCTTTATTACAGGGGTCCCGGAAGCCTTTATTACAGGGGTTCCAGAAGTCTTTATTACAGGGGTTCCAGAAGTCTTTATTACAGGGGTTCCAGAAGTCTTTATTACAGGGGTTCCAGAAGTCTTTATTACAGGGGTCCCAGAAGTCTTTATTACAGGGGTTCCAGAAGTCTTTATTACAGGGGTTCCAGAAGTCTTTATTACAGGGGTTCCAGAAGTCTTTATTACAGGGGTCCCGGAAGCCTTTATTACAGGTGTTCCAGAAGTCTTTATTACAGGGGTCCCAGAAGTCTTTATTACAGGGGTACCAGAAGTCTTTATTTCAGGGGTTCCAGAAGTCTTTATTACAGGGGTCCCAGAAGTTTTTATTACAGGGGTTCCAAAAGTCTTTATTACAGGGGTCCCAGAAGTCTTTATTACAGGGGTTCCAGAAGTCTTTATTACAGGGGTCCCAGAAGTCTTTATTACAGGGGTTCCAGAAGTCTTTATTACAGGTGTTCCAGAAGTCTTTATCACAGGGGTCCCAGAAGTCTTTATTACAGGTGTTCCAGAAGTCTTTATTACAGGTGTTCCAGAAGTCTTTATTACAGGGGTTCCAGAAGTCTTTATTACAGGGGTTCCAGAAGTCTTTATTACAGGGGTCCCAGAAGTCTTTATTACAGGTGTTCCAGAAGTCTTTATTACAGGGGTTCCAGAAGTCTTTATTACAGGGGTTCCAGAAGTCTTTATTACAGGGGTCCCGGAAGCCTTTAACACTGTGTTTCCTTAGATTGTGAAAATCATTGTCTCATCTTCCTATCTACCCTCTCGCCTCCCTCTCCTCCCTCTCATCTCTCCCTTCCTCACCACTCCATATTACATTAACATTTTTCATAACCCACACATCATTAGGAGCACATCACCAGCACATATTCAAGAGACTGGCTGTCAGGAAGTGCTTTTTAAGGTAAAATTTACTGGAATTTCGGGGCAACTTTCTGATGAGGTTTCGAAATGTTATCATCTAGAATGTTATCTTGTAATGCTGCGTTATAACACCTGTGTCTTCAGCTTTGAACATTTGTGTCAGCAACAACAACTGTCAGCATCGACCACAGACTTCACAAGTTTCAGACAAGAATTTCAACATTGCATGTTTATCCTCAGCAACAACAAGCAATATTTCTCAGAAGACATAAACATGGTAAGGAATCATCCTTCTCAACATCATCCTCAGCAATCATCCTTATCGTAATCATCCTCAGCAATCATCCATATATTTCAACTCCCTTTCTAGACAGATTATAATTTCGTCTCTACAAATTAGGTCAATCTCAAAATTGACTGAAAGTTGACATTTTATTTGTATATTGAGGCCCTCTAACACTCGCCTCCTACGGTGATTGTGGAGTTGACACGAGTGGAGAGAGGGTGGAAGGGAGAGGGAGAGAAAGAGAGGAAGGGAGGGAGCCAGGGAGTGAGGTAGTGAGGGGGGAAACAAGGGAGGTTCAAACCTTAACATTCGCAGTTCTTTACAAAACAAATTTTCCCACTTTTCATAAAAAAACGCCTTCAACATTACATGTATTTTGGACTAATTCATGCTTTTCCAGATTTGTTTTCGAGTAGTTAGCATAGTGTGGATTTTCCTGTGAGAATTTTGTACCCGTTTTTGAGTCATGGCAGTTTGTATGTGTTACGTCTCTCTCTCTCTCTCTCTCTCTCTCTCTCTCTCTCTCTCTCTCTCTCTCTCTCTCTCTCTCTCTCTCTCTCTCTCTCTCTCTCTCTCTCTCCATACATCCATACCTCCATTTCACAACCCGGAGTTATCAAAACTAAAACCGGAACTTTACAGAGAAAGTTTTAATGAAAGCTCCCAGGGCAGCTTTCACTGCTACGGCCTCTTGCCTCAACAAGTGTGTGTTTTACACCAGATCACACAAAATACGCTGAAGTTTCTCGTATACGCTGCAATAATAATAATAATAATAATAATAATAATAATAATAATAATAATAATAATAATAATAATAATAATAATAATGAAGAAGAAGAATGGGATAATAATAAAAAGTAATAATGGGGATAATATAAAATAATAATAATAATTAGTTGTAGTAGTAGTAGTACCATTATCATTATTAATATTATTATTATTATTAATATTATTATTCTGACATTATTATTATTATTATTATTAGTAGTAGTAGTAGTAGTAGTAGTAGTAGTAGTATTACTATTATTATCATTATTAGTAGTATTATTATTAATATTATTATTTTTATTATTTCATACCCCTCGTTCTCCCCATCCTTCCCTTCACTCTCTCCTTCTATACTCTTCCTTTCCTCCTTCATTATCCTCCGTTCTTATAAAAATAACAAAAAAAATATCGAGGAGTTTTTAAACTTGACATTGGAGACTTTGGCCAAAAGTTTGGAGCACAGTGGCTTACTGTGTTGCCCATGCTGGGTTTGTAGACCGGCTTATGTGCGTGTTTTTTCTATTAAAAATACGACATCTGTCGATGTACTTAACAACGAGAGCATGTTTGTCCCTGCTAATGATCTCTCTCTCTGTCTCTCTGTCTCTCTCTGGAAAATTGAAGGGGGTTCCCATCTACTTTAGATATATATGTCTAGGATGAGAAGAAGGAAAAAGAAAGGAATGGCGAAAGGCAGGGAGACAGAAAGGAGGGAAGGGCAAGAGAGAGAAAATAAATAAGGAAGGAAAGAAAATAGGGAAGGATAGGGAGAATTTCTGTTACCGAAATCTCCTTACTAACGTCACCAACATTGATGTTGGTCTGGCTGCATCCGTCATTATCAATGCGGGTAGCTAGTTGATGGGTATAATGTTTGTCAGGAAACAGGACAAGTGTTTCTTGAGCTGCCTGAGCAGTGCTAGAGAGTCCGTCTCACAACTGAAAGGACCCAGGTTCAATCCCCATTCGATACGAATGGTCTGGGCAATTCTTTTTACACCTGTTGTCTCTGTTTACCTCAGGAGTGAAAATGTGCTACTACTACTACTACTACTACTACTATTATTACTACTACTACTACTACTACTACTACTACTACTATTACTACTACTACTACTTACAACTACCACTACCACTCCCTTCCCCCGCTCCCTAACGTATTGTCTTCTCTACTTTTCTCTCCCTAGATGTGACTTGACATTGGTACAGGACGGACCGAATTGTCCCACCACAATGGTCCAGGACGGACCGAAACGTCCCACCATAAGATTTCTCTCCTCAGTACTTTTTTGACATTTTTTTTTAAGGAATCTCAACATCTTATTTCTGCAACTCGTGTAATTCATTGCTAACACACAGGACTACAGCAACACCTGCTGACATTGCACAACGGGTGGGGATCGAACCCGTGGCACAGAGGTTCTTAAACTCACAGGTCAGTATGATCTTCTCTGGACCAAATAAGTAAAGGTCTCAGTGGGACACAACTGACACAGGTCTTATATAATTTGCTCTACCAATTATTTTTTTCCTACAGGTTTAAGACCAGGTCTTGGGAGCGTTGACCCCCTCTCTAAATGAAAGTGATTAATTAATATCCCCTTTTCGTAATAAGCTGCAATTATTGAAGCAAAACACATTAGGCTCAGCCGGGAGAAGTGTCGACAGAAGTCATTAGTATAAATTTCTGCTAGGAGCTTGTGAACATTACCCTATGTACGTGTGTGAGAGAGAGATAGGGAGAGAAAGAGAGAGAGAGAGAGATAGGGAGAGAGAGAGAGAAATGGTGATTATTAGAACAGTGGAAAAAGGTTTTCTCCAACACCATCCTTTCATCCCCAACTCTCTCCCCTCATGTCCCTGAAGATGGACGCAGGTGAGGGAGACGCTGGAGAGACAGTGGAGGTTGTCTCTCCTCTTATCTCTCACTCTGCCTATCCATTTAAGGTGCCCTAATGCTGACGAAGGACTCTTGATCCATGGAATTGGAGCTGTCCTTTCTGTTTCCCTGGATCGAATCTGTTTGCTTCTTCCTACTCAATGTCTGCATAACCTTATGGGTGTAACAATAATAATAATAATTATATAATATAATAATAATTACTACGATAATAATAATAATAATAATAATAATAATAATAATAATAATAATAATAATAATAATAATAATAATAATAATAATAATAATATTAATAATAATAATAATAATTTATATGGTGTCGTATATAGGTACACTTGAATCAGTTTTCCAAAGTCATTCACGGTTTTAAGATTTTTTAAAAAATATAATTAATTTTCAGACCGGAAGGGGCATTTAAAATTCTAAATGCCCCTTCTAGCTATAACTGTGAAAATCTTATTTTTTTCTGCAAGTTGCTCAGTAAAGGTAGAACTGTTGAGCTGTTTACAGATTAAAATGTTTTGGAATGAGTAATGGAAGTTAAGTTTTACGCCCCGTCTGTAGGAAATAGTATATATGTGTGTGTGTGTGTGTGTGTGTGTGTGTGTGTGTACTCACCTATTTGTGGTTGCAGGGGTCGAGTCATAGCTCCTGGCCCCGCCTCTTCACTGATTGCTACTAGGTCCTCTCTCTCCCTGCTCCATGAGCTTTATCAAACCTAGTCTTAAAACTATGTATGGTTCCTGCCTCCACTATGTCGCTTTCTAAGCTATTCCACTTCCTGACAACTCTATGACTGAAGAAATACTTTCTAACATCCCTTTGACTCATAGGAGTCTTCAACTTCCAATTGTGACCCCTTGTTTCTGTGTCCCCTCTCTGGAACATCTTGTCTCTGTCCACCTTATCTATTCCTCGCATTATTTTATATGTCGTTATCATGTCTCCCTAACCCTCCTGTCCTCTAGTGTCGTCAGGCCGATTTCCCTTAACCTTTCTTCGTAGGACAATCCCTTAGCTCTGGGACTATTCTTGTTGCAAACCTTTGCACTTTCTCTAATTTCTTGACGTGCTTGACCAGGTGTGGGTTCCAAACTGGTGCTGCATACTCCAGTATGGGCCTGACGTATATGGTATACAGAGTCTTGAATGATTCCTTAGTGAGGTATTGGAACGCTATTCTTAGGTTTGCCAGCCGCCCGTATGCTGCAGCAGTTATCTGATTGATGTGTGCCTCAGGAGATGTGCTCGGTATTATACTCACCCCAAGATCTTTTTCTTTGAGTGAGGTTTGCAGTCTTTGGCCACCTAGACTATACTCTGTCTGCGGTCTTCTTTGCCCTTCCCGATATTCATGACTTTACATTTGGCAGGGTTAAATTCAAGGAGCCAGTTACTGGACCAGGCTTGCAGCCTGTCCAGGTCTCTTTGTAGTCCTGCCTGGTCCTCGACTGATTTGATTCTTCTCATTAACTTCACATCATCTGCAAACAGGGACACTTCTGAGTCTATCCCTTCCGTTATGTCATTCACATATACCAAAAACAGTACAGGTCCTAGGACTGACCCTTGTGGAACTCCACTCGTCACAGGTGCCCACTCTGACATCTCGTCACGTACCATGACTCGTTGTTGCCTCCCTGTCAGATATTCTCTGATCCATTGCAGTGCTTTTCCTGTTACGTGTGCCTGATCCTCTAGCTTTTGCATTAACCTCTTGTGAGGAACTGTGTCGAACGCCTTCTTGCAGTCCAAAAAAATGCAGTCTATCCACCCCTCTCTCTCGTG
>WNWK01000191.1:2500-10000 GCA_009830355.1 Cherax destructor | reverse complement strand
ACGCCCACAGCTTCATCTTTCCCCTTATTCCTACTCTTTCCGTTTTCCTGTTCTCCCTTCCTCCCTTTCCCATTACTCCTTCCTTCGTTTTCCCTCTTAACCCTCGTACATCAGAAAAAAATATATATATATATATATATATATATATATATATATATATATATATATATATATATATATAAACCAGCGTAATATATAAAGATAATCAGAAAGTAAAAAGTGTTAATAGGAATGTTTGAGTTAATGGAATTTGGCTCAGAGATGTGGGTTGAGGGAGTGTGTGGGGAAGGAGTGGGGATGTGTTAGGGGAGGAGGAGGGATGTGTGGGGTATGGAGAATGTGTGTGAGGGACGGGGAAGTGAGTGGGGAAGGGGGGTCCAGAATACACTCACTAATCTGGTTGTGGTCAGAGGTGTAAGTGCCAGCGGCGGCAACACTTGCTATGTTACTTTACAAGGTATACTCTTTTATTTTACAAACCTCCTGTTGTTTTTGTTATTATTACACACACACATACACACAAAGACAAGATGTTCCAGAGAGGGGACACAAACAAGGGGTCCCAAATGGAAGTTGAAGACTCCGATGAGTCAAAGGGATGTTAGGAAGTATTTATTTAGTCATAGAGTTGTCAGGAAGTGGAATAGCCTAGAAAGTGACGTAGTGGAGGCAGGAACCATACATAGTTTTAAGACGAGGTTTGATAAAGCTCATGGAGCAGGGAGAGGGAGGACCTAGTAGCGATCAGTGAAGAAGCGGGGCCAGGAGCTATGAATCGATCCCTACAACCACAAATAAATGAGTACAAATAGGTGAGTACACACACACAAGAAGGTAAATGACCTAGACGGGTATGATAGGACTGAGACAGGAGAAGAGAGTGCTAAGGAAGAAACGGGACCAGGAGCCGACATTCAACACCTGCAACTATAATATGGTGTGTGTATCTCCCCTGTAGAGATTCCATTCTAATACTGAGAGATCTCAGTGTAAAAAAACTTATGGAACTTAAGTCACCTTGGATGACCTTTCCTGTAGTCGGTTACGTTCGTCTTGTGACCTTTCTTGAGTCTCTCGAATCAGAGAGGTCATGTAATAGTACCTGTCAGCTCTAAAGGATTTATTTGACGCAAATGACTTTGAAGCAGCTGTTATTGAAGCAAAGTTGCTTCATATCAGAGGGAAAAGTCTGAAACTCATCCTGCAGGTATCCATCCCTCTGTGATCACCTAATTGTTACTGTAGGGGTCGGGTCTCAGCTCTTCTCTCTCCGCCTCTAAAATACTCACTAACGGTCAGTCCATTCCTGTCTTCGTGCCTTTTACCATACCTACTCTTAAAATTGCTTATGGTTTCTGCGTCAACCAGTTTCTTATCCAAATTTTTCACTTCCTAACCCATCACCAATACACTACTGCTACCGCTACTACTACTGCTACTACTACTACCACTACTACTACCACTATCACTACTACTACCACTGCTACTTCTGCTACTGCTACTACTACCACTACTACTAATTTTCCCTTCGCATTACAATATTGTCTTTAGACCTCTACTTTTCTAGCCTTGGTTGTGACTTGACAATGGTAAGGGATGGACCATTGTCAAGTCACAATTAAATGCGAGTTTTTGATAAACTGTTCCGGCCACTTCATTGTGATTTTTTCTTATTCATATTCTCATTCTTTCTCTGCTCGATCGAGTCGTCTGAGTATCTTCTACGCCATAATCATAGCTCCCCTGGTTCTTCTCGCTTGCAGTGTTGATGCTTTTGTCTTGTAAGCTGAGGTAGTAGTCTCCCAGAGAATCCCTGAGGTTTCCTTTCTTCTGGACGTGTCTTTATGTACGTTCCAGCCCCGTGATCCCACTATTGTGATTCTGCTCTAGCGATCCCGTCATTCTGAACGTGGGTTTCTAAACCCGTGATTCTGAACGCACGATTTTCAACGCCCCCTGTTCTCACTTTCGTGATCCGGTTAATGTGAACCCTCGTGAATGTGACGTTGTTAACATGCCGTTGAAACTGAAGAAGCCAGTGGTGGCGAGACGTTTCCTCTAATAAATGACCTTAACTGTACATAAGTTTTTTTTATGTTGAAAAAAACACCGACAAGTTGATGATTAAGACACATGTGCAATAGTTGGGTTTCTTATTGAAACGTTTCGCCTACACAGCAGGCTTCTTCAGTCAAATACAGAGGCAGCAAGTGTAGCAGTGAAACGAGGATGATGCAAACATAAGTGCAGTTCTCCACAAACATGCTGTTATAAACGCGCTATTGTGAACGCACCTCTGTGGACGCGCCCTCCAAGATTCTATCATGATCCCCGTAGTATTACACCGAGTTTTAAAGAGCATCGTGACCATACAGTAAGGGGGGTCTCTGCTGGTCGCTATGAAATTCTCGCCCAGCTCCTACCCGTCCCTGGGCTCCAATAAAGTCAGGAGACTCGCCCCAAACTATGCCCAAAGGGATTTTCTTGTAATTTTTAACCAATTTCGGGCGAGATGAAAAGGCCACGGGACTCTTACGTGGGTCAGGAAGACAGGAGACGAGATAGATAGAGAGAGAGGGAGAGAGAGAGAGAGAGAGAGAGAGAGAGAGAGAGAGAGAGAGAGAGAGAGAGAGAGAGAGAGCATAGTAGTAGTAGAAGCAGTAGTAGTGGTAGTAATAATAGTCGTGGTAGTAAGCCATGATGGTTGATGGTGGGGATGGAAGGAAAAAGAAAGATGAAGGTAGAAAATAAAGATTGAAAGAAAACCGAGAGACAGATTATGGTAAAAGCAGAAGGGTACATGAAAATACATAAGAATACATGGGACTACATGAGACTACATGGGAAATACAGACAGCAGAGGACTTGGAAAGTCCACAACGAGGCTATCTCCTGTGAAAAATTGTCTACGTCTATCTAGATTAAGGACTATTGTGCATTATCTAGGTGTGTGAGTGAAGGATTGTAAAGTATAAGGCTCTCTCCCCACCCTCCCCTTCCTCCGGTCACTGACGACATTTAAACAGAGTGAAAGATATGCCATGCCATATTGGACAATTATCATGGAGTTTACGGGAGAGATGGAAGAGAATGGAAGACGTGGGCTACAAGTGCCTCTATTTCGTAATGTTTCTGCTTTAAACTACTGGTGTTACTCCACAACCAATCACAGAGCTGCGTGTACCTGGGGTTCTAGTGCTGGTTACCGCTAGTTCTGTTGTGACTAACGCGTCTAACTACTTCTGTCACTACTGCTGTTAGTACCTCGGTTGGCCGCTTGTCAGCTGATCGTTCTGATGAAGATGCTGAACAAGTATCAGGATGTTAAACCATACCACGGGTGGGTATCGAACCCGCGGTCAGAGAGTCTCAAAACTCCAGACCGTCGCGTAAGCCACTGGGCCAGCTAGCTTCAATAAGATTCATCCAACTAGGTATATTTCTACACCATAGGAAGGTTAGCATATGCACCACTGTGTCCACAAAGGCAAGTTTTTGGGTGAATCTTATTGAAGCTAGCTGGCCCAGTGGCTTACGCAACGGTCTGGAGTTTTGAGACTCTCTGACCTCGGGTTCGAACCCCACCCGTGGTATGGTTTGTTTGCAATCGTGTCATTACCATTTCGTGAATCAGGATGTTGAACGTCTGATCTGTTTCTTGGATAGAATTGAAAATTAGGTTGGGCAATTATTCTGTTAGTGGGATGGATTGTGAAGGACCTGCCTAGTATGGGCCAACAGGCCTGCTGCAGTGTTCCTCCTTTCTTATGTTCTTATGTTCTTATGTTTGTGACATGATAAAGCCCACTGTGTGGGCGAAACTCAGTCAACAAAGCATCATATTATATTGTATTTGTGTTTACCTTTCCATCGTGTCGGTATTTTATACCTTTTATCTACAACAGGCATTCGTTGAATTCAGATTGTCCCAGTTGAATTCTTTCTTTGCGAAGTGCTTGTACAGTTTGTTCTTGAATGACTGTATTTTTTCCGCGCTTTCAACTTCAGCAGGTAGTTTATTCCACTCTGCTGTAATTCTGCATTCAAAAAACAAATTAAATACATTCATGTTGCATCTTCTGCCTCGCGGTTTCATTCCACTGTTTCAAGTTATGGACTCATTCAGCACTTGAAATAGTTGTTCGTGTTTGAGTGGGGGTTGGGAGATGTGAGAGGAGGGGTAAAGATAGAAGAGTACAGAGAAGTAGTGAGAGGGGAAGAGGTAGGAGCCGTAGGGAGAAGAGTTGAAAGTGGGGTGAGGGGGGAGGGAAATGAATAATTTAGGAAGGAAGAGAGAGGGACAGAGGAGGCTTCAGTGATTGTTTCAGCCATGTCATCATTATCTTCAGCAGCAGCAGCTCTGAAGTTGCTGCAGACGACTCTCAAGTCATCGTGGTTAACAAGCCCATTACTGGAAGTACTGGCCGGGTAATTGGTGTTTTGAGAGAGAGAAAGAGAGAGAGTCTGGAGTATGACAGGGAAATATTGTTTTAGTTTCCACTCTGTAACCAAAATAAATAATACGGAAGCAGCACACTGCTGATGTATCTAATTTGGCTAACTAAAACAAGTGTCACTCCCACTCTTCACATTAAAGTGTCCCTCCCACTCACATTAAAGTGCCATTCCCACTCACATTAAAGTGCCATTCCCACTCCTAGTAAACAAACTTTGAACGATGCTTAACATTATTTGCATCTCTGAAATTATTAAAAAAATAACGCCTAATTAAGCACTCCTGCTCCTCCTACTCAACCCCCATTAACATCTATCCACACGAACCATTGTCTGGCCCCCCCCCCATTATCTCGCACAGGTCTCTCAACAAGCACAGGAAACATAAAGCATGTGTTTTAGAACGTTCGATTCCCTCATTCCTCACCATCAACTAAAATTACTAAAACATTTAATTATTTTTTAGCACTGTTTCTTTTTCGAGTCTATGAGTCTGGCGTATTGGATTTAACATTAGAAACCTATATTTTGAAGCCTGTATCGCGAAACCTGTTTTATGAAACTATTACTCCTGGCGTATCAAAGATATTCCAGAAAAATATTACTACTGTAGAGAACACTGGAGTGGGGAAATCAACATTGGTGTGGGGAAAACAACACTGGAGTGGGGAAAAACAACACTGGTGTGGGGAAAATAGCACTGGTGTGGGGGGAAATAGCACTGGCGTTAGGAAAAATAGTATTGGTGTGGAGAAATAACTCTGGGAGAAAAATATGCACTGGTGTGGGATGAAAATAGCACTGGTGTGGGGGAAACAGCACTGGTGTGGGGGAAAACAGCACTAGTGTGGGGAGGAAGACAGCACTGGTGAAGGGAGGAAACAGCACTGGTGTGGGGATGAAACATCACTATTGTGGGGATGAAACAGCACTAGTGTGGGTGGGAAACAACACTGGTGTGGGTAGGAAACAGCACTGGTGTGGGGAGGAAACAGCACTGGTGTGGGAGGGAAAGTAGGGAAGAAAATTGCGTCAGTATTTCAGAGGCAGGTGTGAGTCTGCTACCAGCGTACTGCAACATACATCATTATAACATACAGTTATGGGCGGGGGGTAGTGTTTAACACTATGATATACACACAAACACGGCCCAGGAAACCACGCTTACAACTAATAAATTCCTCACCCTTTTAGAGAGGAGCCACGATGCTGCCGAAAGGTCTCTCAACCTCAGTAATAATAATAATATTTTAATAATAATATTTTTATTTGGACATGATACAAAGAATTACATTTGGTTATTGAGATTACATGAGGTGTACATGCCAAAAGCCCCTAGTATGCAGGGCATAACTACTCTCCAATTTCATTATTAACATGACAATTTATTTAAATTTTTAAAAGGATGGAGGGGTAAGCCAGTGGAAGGCCTCGGTCAGATGACCAAAAGTTCCAGTGGATCAAAATAAAAAAAAAACAATGTTGAAGGTATGGTATGAATTTGATCGTCACAGTGGTAGATTACTAGGATGAATTACCAGAGAATACTATAGTAAGTGCTTCAACAACTGGAGTATCTGTTTACTGTCTCTCAGACAGTATATATCTGTCTTTGTGTGTGTGTACTCACCTATACGTGGTTGTCAGGGTCAAGTCACAGTTCCTGGCCCCTGTGTGTGTGTGTATATGTGTGGTGAGACAGGGAACCTAGTGGTGGTGCTCATCTCGTCACAACACTCACAATACACAACACTCACATTACAGAACTCACAATTCACAACGCTCACAATACGCAACTCACAATAAGGAACATTCACAATATACAACTCACAATACACAACACACAATACACAACACTCACAGTACACAACTCACAATACACAACTCACAATACACAACTCACAATACACAACACCCACAAGTTATAAATAAAAATTCTCAATGCTTCATGCCATCTGTACTCCACCAGATTAGAATACCTCCCTAATATAAATTAAAAGTGTATGTATACTGAAATAGTATACACACCTCGACATGTATGTGCAGTTGCACTCAATGTATATACATCAAAAGATATACACTCATCAGAATATATATACATTTTTTTTTTAAACGGTCAAGTTATAGTATATATAGTATAATAAGATTTTTTATTAGGCTTCAAACATGAATTGTGTTGGAATTCTCCCAAAATTACTTTCTTATATAATATACCTGTAATACGTACGATATATTAATATAAGAATGTGTATGTGTATATATGTAGATTTTGTAAAATGCTCAGTGTTTCTCAAAATAATTATTAGGCTAAGAGACAAGGGAAGGAGGGGGTCTGACCCCTAGGTCAAAAAAATTGTCAAAATCCTGGAAAATTGTGTGTTGTGTTATTAGGGACACGCGTTGTATTTTATATCATGAAGCGCTCAACCCGTATGGGTTAATGGGGATGCAAGGATAATGGGTGAAGGCTCGATCCTCCGTCCGTTAATAGAGGATCTATCTCCAAGCAACAGGCTGCCGTCCCTGTTAACCTAGAAGTAAATAGGTACCAGGGTGTTAGCCTCCGTGCACCCGCTACACTTGTTACCTGGTAGTAAATAGGTAACTAGGTATTAGTCCTCAGGCACCTGCTGTCTTTGTTACCTGGTAGTAAATAGGTACTTGGGTGTTAGCCTCCGTGCATCTGCTGCCCTTGTTACCTAGTAGTAAATAAGTACCTGTGTTATTCTCCGTATGCCTGATGCCCTTGTTACCTAGTAGTATATAGGTATCTGGGTGCTAGACTCCTTGCACCTCCTTCCCTTGTTACCTAGTAGTAAATAGTTACCTGATTGTTAGTCCCCTTGCACCTGCCGTCTTTGTTACCTAGTAGTAAATAGGTACCTGGGTGCTACTCTCCTTGCACATGCTCCCCTTGTTACCTAGTAGTAAATAGGTACCTGGTTATTAGTCTTCTTGCACCTGCCGTCCTTGTTACCTGGTCCTTGTTAGCCTCGGTGCACCTGCGGTAAACCCGTAAGAATCATATATACTTAGTTAATGGTT
>WNWK01000190.1:437500-678347 GCA_009830355.1 Cherax destructor | reverse complement strand
ATCAGTCCCTTAGAGTGATGGACTAAACACATCGATTCCAGTCCGAGGGACTGATTACCTCAAACTACTCCTCTCTTTACCCCTCTGCTTTGTATTGGACTGAAGAAGCCACTGTGTGGCAAAACGTTTCCTTATTAAAGATTCCCATATGGTGCATGCGTCAATATCCAGTTGTTGTAGCCTCATATAATGTCACGGGTCAAGCTACGTTCACAACCAGTTTCCAATAATTTACTGAAGAAAGTTGAGCATTTGTTAAATTTATATTAACTGAGAAGTATGTCTCTGTATATGAACTGAGAAGTGCATCAGTGTAGTATATACATAAAAGTATGTATATCTGTGTATATACATAGAGGCATTATATGAGGGTCTGCCGACCTGGAGGGTGTTTCGGGGGTCAACGCCCCCACAGCCCAGTCCATGACCAATCCTCGTGGTGGACCAGGGATTGGTTAACCAGGTTGTTACTGTTGGCCGCAAGTAATATAACGTAGGAACCAGAGCCCGGCTGGTCAGGTACTGATTCTAGGTGCCTGTCCAGCATCTTCTTGACAGCCATGGGCCTATTGGTAATCCCCCTTATGTATGGTGGGAAGCAGTTGAACAGTCTTGGGCCCCTGACACTTGGGTTATCTTTAGTGTACTCGTGGCGACCCTGGCGCCAAGTTTTTACTTTCGTAGGGAGTGATTTTTGTGTGAAGATTTAGGCCTAGTCCCTCTAGGACATTCCAGGTGTAAATTATGAGGGGGGTGTTTGTCCATATATACACCAAGACGTGTGTATCATTGTATATACACTGGATATGTATCTGTATATATACACTTAGAAGTGTGTATGTGTATATACATTGAGTATTAATAGAGCGTCGTAGAGTGCCGCGGTTCTTGGGGGGTCCCATGCGCCATGTGCTGCTGCTTCTTCTACGGGACAGTGCTGTATGACCCTATGGATTTTGCGCTTAGTTATTAGTAGTATTATAATAATTCTACGGGTCACCCTGCCTAGGTGGGAGACAGCCAGTGTGCTAAATAACAATAATTATACAGTAGAGTTCAAAACAAAAAATATAATTCTACTAATGTTAATGAGTTTTTTTAAGTATAGATACAAGTGAAGAGATAAAAGCTACTACTGACAGTTACTCCAGATATTTTACAATAAGTGTGGGTACAAGGCCAGCCAGGTGCAGGTACCTATATACTATATTAAAATCTAACTTGACTCAGTTCAGGGGTCCTAACATCATATACTTATAACTATCGCTTCAATTTACAGTATTAATTAACCTAGTTATATTTTCAAAGCCTCAGGAAGGTTATTCGCAAACTTAGTTGATGTAATATCAATTTCACAGACAGGACATATATACACTGAAATGTGTATGTCAGTGTATATACACTGAAATGTGTGTCAGTGTATAAACACAGATGTGTATGTCAGTGTATATACACTGGTAATAAGTCAGGAATCCCAATGGTAATAAATAAAGGACCCCAATGGTAATAAATCAAAGACCCAGTAGAAATAAGTCACTGACTTTTTTTTTTTGGGGGGGGTTATCCTAGAGGGTAATTTACACTACATATGATAGTTGTACCTATGAGTACCTGTGCCTAAATCAACTTAATTATCAGTCAAGCAGTACATCATATCTTACCTTATTAATAATGTTTTGCGAGGAATATTTCTGTGGTACCGTCCTGTACCCCCAGTCCAAGGAGTACCTTGGTATGTAGGCTATGGGAGTGAAACTTGGTATGTTGGTCTCCAAGGGTGGAGGAGGACCTGCCTCCAGTAAGAGTATCCTCCAGTGTGGTACTTCAGAGAGCCTGGCAGCCATCACACATCCTGCTGCTCCTCCACCCACTGTGGGAAGTATACTGGGTTAGTTAGTTCCACCCACTGTGGGAAGTATATTAGGTTAGTTAGTTCCACCCACTGTGGGAAGTATACTGGGTTAGTTTAATATATTTATTATGAACCCTATACCCATCTTATGGAAGTTAGTCAAAAGATTACTGAGGTATACAATGGGTCTAGGGACTGTACCTCAACATTACAGAGGTAACGAACTATTTACGTTTATATCTGGTCACAATCAATAATAAGTTATTTATGTAGACATTAATTAGGTCACACACACCCCACAACACATATCAAGTGACAATTCTGGTAGTAAATGTGAGGCTTTCTTTTTATTTACAGTAGACTGTCATTTAACACGGTAGTTATGTTCCTGAAAACGCCATGTTAGACAAAACCGTGTTAGACAAACTGAAGAACTTAAGGGAAAAATAGGGTTACGTTTCTGGGAGCCCCCAAAAAGCCAAAAAATTTTTTAGATCTCCAGATCTTACAAAAATAAAAGGAATATGTAATTGTAGTTCATTGTCGTGATGTATTATGTTGTTTTTACTGCTTAAGAAAGACTACAAATGCAACAGAAATAGTAGTATTTCTTACCTTAAATTGTGGGTGCTGGTGTTTGTCGATTGTAAGAGAGTGGAGAGATATGCTGTGGCCCTACTGGGCTGAGGTGGATGGTAGAGGTTCTGGTACTGAAGTCGATGGTAGTGCTGGAGTGTGCATAAATTCTGTAATGGATTTCTGTTCTATTTTACCCTGCAGTACATTATACAACTGACGGTAAGGCATCAGCTGCTCTAGACAGTTTCAGGGTCCTCGTAAGTGAAAAAGTCTAAGTCAGTCAGTCAAGTCAGTAAGTCATTCAGTCATGTCACTAAGTCAGGATGGTGGTGGGGGATGGCGGTAGGACTCAATGGTATAACCGAGCGACCGCTCTCAAAATGTTTACCCTCCCGCAACCGTGTTAAATTAATTTTACATATTAAACAAAAACATGCTGCAAATCTTCAATCGTGCTACAACCAAAACGTGCAAAACAAACCATGGTAAACATCTTTCTACTGTATTTACTATCCACAGTCATGAGTCCTGTTTGATTCACTGTGTCAAGTTCCTTCCTGTTTGATTCACTGTGTCAAGTTCCTTCCTGTTTGATTCACTGTGTCAAGTTCCTTCCTGTTTGATTCACTGTGTCAAGTTCCTTCCTGTTTGATCCACTGTGTCAAGTTCCTTCCTGTTTGATCCACTGTAGTCCAAGTCTCCTTCCTGTTTGATTCACTGTGTCAAGTTCCTTCCTGTTTGAGCCACTGTGTCAAGTTCCTTCCTGTTTGAGCCACTGTGTCAAGTTCCTTCCTGTTTGAGCCACTGTGTCAAGTTCCTTCCTGTTTGAGCTCACTGTGTCAAGTTCCTTCCTGTTTGAGCCACTGTGTCAAGTTCCTTTCTGTTTGAGCCACTGTGTCAAGTTCCTTCCTGTTTGAGCCACTGTGTCAAGTTCCTTCTTGTTAGATTAATAAGAAGAAAGAGAAGAATAAACAAAAATACATAAACACACGAAGCAATATAAAAAAGAGAATAAGTAGAACAATAAGGACACAAAAACAATAATCTTACCTATTATAAAGTCGTATTCAGCCGCCAGAGGTCCATTTAACTCGAAGACATCTTTGCCAGCTTCAGGCAAGACAGTGAGCAACAGCAGACGCAATATTGGTAGTAAAATATGGGTTGTGGCGCCCACTATCGAGTCCCTCAACACACTGATGTCCGCCACCATCTTGCACTCCTGCAACATGATGATAGAATTATGTTGATGAGGCTATGTGCTTTGGTACGTGGTTCGATCCCCGGTACTGGTGGAAACACTGGGGCTTGTTTCCTTAATACACCTGCTACTGTCTCTGCTCACCTAGCAGTAGGTAGGTACCTGGGTGTTAGTCGACTGGTGTGGGTGGCATTCTGGGGACAAAATTAACCTAATTTGCGGGAAATGCTCAGCATAACAAGGGGCTTTCTATATAGTAGTATGTCATTGATGTCAGCTATGATCTGTATACCTTGTAAATGTACTTATAGAAATATTATTAATCAGGGGAAAGGTTCATTCATGTGTTTCTATTTACAGGGCTCTTCTGTTATATTTCAAAAAGGTCATTGCCGATTTTCTTTTCTCCATTCTACTCTTGTGATAATTAGTTAAAGCCTATTGTGGCAAAGCCTAGTTAACATCCTTTATCTTCATCTTTATAAGCTGTGGAATTTTTTTATAATTTTCCTGAATTTAAAGTGCATAAAATTAAATAATATACATAATTGTTAATGTGGTGTTGATTTGACTATCGAGAAATTTCGAGTGAAGGGGGAGGAGGTGGCAGCCAGTACTGCAGGGAACTGTGTATAGAAGAGATGCAATGAAAATGGTAAGTAAATATTGGTTGTGTAGGAGAGACGTATCGGGTGTCATCGAAGCAGAAAGTTTGTGGATCGGCATAAATGGAGAACTGGGTAATAGATAAACGTCAAGAGCTCCGATATTAGCGAATTACAAGAGAATGTCACCTAGAATATAGATGAAAGGTGAAAGATAATGGACGCGGCGTCTGGAACCGTGGCACACCTAAAGTCTGTCGGCTTCCTAGAGTTCATTACCTTCGTACCTTGTTCATCTATCAAAACTTTGGGGCCCATTATGTACCTCTGCAATCTTTTGACCCCAGGTATGGGGTGCATAATAAAGATATTAAGCTAACTTCCTAATTAATTGTACAGTAGATTACCATGTTGGCCAACCTCTAGGGTCTGTGTTAGGATAGTGTTATAGATGTGCCCAAATAATGTCTATTGATTGGTCTTCTGCTAAAACTGTCTACCCTACGTCTAACTTTCACAGTCACCATCTGGTTGAATCCTCCCTTATACACAACTTTCCCTGTATGAATCTTAGCCCTGGCTTTGTCTCTGTAGATGCTTTCCTCTCCCATTACATTGTTAAATGCTCCAAACTTCAGAACACCCGTGACTTAACCTGATTCCTTCCCCTTCTATCTCTTCCCCCTTCTCCTCTGTGTTTTCTTTCTTTTCTTTTGCCTTGTATTTTTCCTTCTTTATTTTATTTTATTTTCATTTTTCCCCCTCTGTGTTGTTGTCCTTACCCTATGCGGGCCGCCAGCTTCATTGCAGTGCTCCTTTCCTAGAATATGACTGACTCCACTACTACCTCCATTATTACCCCTCCAGCACTTTCTTGTGCCCTTCCCTGTCTGCCTACCTATAAATACCCCTTCTACCTGTCCTGTGTTAGTGTGACTTTGTAAATGGTCCAAGTCAGACCGAAACGTCGTCGTAAGCTCCTCTCTTTTTTATATGTGCGGGTTGTGTGTGTATTGTTCCAGTCACGGTATTGTGCCTTTTTTTGTTATTTTCCTTAATTTAGTATTTATAATGTTTAAATGTCAGATGATTTTACCCAGTCTCTACATACAGTAGTCTATAATAATAACTAGTGTTCCAATTAACCATTTCTGGAGATGAAGTCCATTTACATAAAGTCCACATCCATAAATTACTTAAGTGTCTCAAAAATCCCACCGATCTCCGAGTTACAACTAACATCAGTAAGTGTAATTTTTAATTTAGTTGTATCTACCCCAAATTATGTGTATGAAAAAATTCAGATCAGTACCTGTGAACCTCATGCACATAATCACACGATTGTTCCATTGCCTGAAGACATCGAGCCAGTTTGAAACTGCTTAAGAAATCCCAAGATGGCCAAAATCATGGCTTCTGGATAATGATAAAACCAAGATCAGCTCTTCTAGACAATGAGAAGCTCAAGATCATATGATCACTGAATCAGTTTAAAGTATTAGTACATCCTTAAAGTTGTACTATTTTCATTTAGCTACCTCACTTTTTATACATATAAAATATTCTGCCCAATAACCTCATGGAGCTTAAGCTTCAGGGCCCCTAATCCCGGAGGGGCCCCAGAAGCCACTATCGTCCACACTGCTTAAAAAAATTTGAGTACTATGAGAAAGTTTTTTAAATAATAGTGTAATTCATTACAAAATAATAGTTAAATTAAAAGGTTATTAAAATATCATGTAGGCCTATCTGTTGCTGGTTGTGAAGGTAACCCATAACAGTTCAAGCTTCAGGGACCCTTAACAGTTCAAGCTTCAGGGACCCTTAACAGTTCAAGCTTCAGGGACCCTTAACAGTTAAAGCTTCAGGGGCCCTTAACAATTCAAGCTTCAGGGACCCTTAACAGTTCAGGCTTCAGGGACCCTTAACAGTTCAAGCTTCAGGGACCCTTAACAGTTCAAGCTTCAGGGACCCTTAATAGTTCAAGCTTCAGGGACCCTTAACAGTTCAAGCTTCAGGGACCCTTAACAGTTCAAGCTTCAGGGACCCTTAACAGTTCAAAGCTTCAGGGACCCTTAACAGTTCAAGCTTCAGGGACCCTTAACAGTTCAAGCTTCAGGGACCCTTAACAGTTCAAGCTTCAGGGACCCTTAACAGCAAGCTTCAGGACCCTAACAGTTCAAGCTTCAGGGACCCTTAACAGTTCAAGCTTCAGGGACCCTTAACAGTTCAAGCTTCAGGGACCCTTAACAGTTCAAGCTTCAGGGACCCTTAACAGTTCAAGCTTCAGGGACCCTTAACAGTTCAAGCTTCAGGGACCCTTAACAGTTCAAGCTTCAGGGACCCTTAACAGTTCAAGCTTCAGGGACCCTTAACAGTTCAAGCTTCAGGGACCCTTAACAGTTCAAGCTTCAGGGACCCTTAACAGTTCAAGCTTCAGGGACCCTTAACAGTTCAAGCTTCAGGGACCCTTAACAGTTCAAGCTTCAGGGACCCTTAACAGTTCAAGCTTCAGGGACCCTTAACAGTTCAAGCTTCAGGGACCCTTAACAGTTCAAGCTTCAGGGACCCTTAACAGTTCAAGCTTCAGGGACCCTTAACAGTTCAAGCTTCAGGACCCTTAACAGTTCAAGCTTCAGGACCCTTAACAGTTCAAGCTTCAGGGACCCTTAACAGTTCAAGCTTCAGGGACCCTTAACAGTTCAAGCTTCAGGGACCCTTAACAGTTCAAGCTTCAGGGACCCTTAACAGTTCAAGCTTCAGGGACCCTTAACAGTTCAAGCTTCAGGGACCCTTAACAGTTCAAGCTTCAGGGACCCTTAACAGTTCAAGCTTCAGGGGCCCTTAACAGTTCAAGCTTCAGGGGCCCTTAACAGTTCAAGCTTCAGGGGCCCTTAACAGTTCAAGCTTCAGGGGCCCTTAACAGTTCAAGCTTCAGGGACCCTTAACAGTTCAAGCTTCAGGGACCCTTAACAGTTCAAGCTTCAGGGACCCTTAACAGTTCAAGCTTCAGGGACCCTTAACAGTTCAAGCTTCAGGGACCCTTAACAGTTCAAGCTTCAGGGACCCTTAACAGTTCAAGCTTCAGGGACCCTTAACAGTTCAAGCTTCAGGGCCCTTAACAGTTCAAGCTTCAGGGCCCTTAACAGTTCAAGCTTCAGGGGCCCTTAACAGTTCAAGCTTCAGGGACCCTTAACAGTTCAAGCTTCAGGGACCCTTAACAGTTCAAGCTTCAGGGACCCTTAACAGTTCAAGCTTCAGGGACCCTTAACAGTTCAAGCTTCAGGGACCCTTAACAGTTCAAGCTTCAGGGACCCTTAACAGTTCAAGCTTCAGGGACCCCATAAATGTAGGTCTGCCACTGAATAACCTACGTCTAATTTTAAAGTAGTGTGTAAGCATTAGTCTACCTGAAATGCTCAGCATGTTAGTGGCTTTATTTTATGCTTAACAGAATTTCATTACATGTAAAGGAGAGTGCAACGGACAAGTGTAGTAGTAACAGCAGCAGCACACAGCAAGAGACATTCTTGAGCTTCCATATCGCTCGGGCTTGATGCCCAAAGCTGGGGTGTGACTCCAAAAGGATCCTGTAGTGCTTGCTGCCTTTGCACCTGACATCGTCTGCTGCTATGCAGCTGCCACCCTTCGAGCCCAGTGTGGGCGGGGTTTGTGGCAGCCCACGGTGCCTAGCTTCTCCCTCCGAACCCCGTGGGGGAGGGGAATGGGGCTAGGCTTGGGGACAGCTGGTCCCAGAAGACGAGGAGGTACTTTTACCTCCTCCATGGCAGACATTGGTCTGAGACACTCCCTCGAGAGGGAGCCAAGTCCGGGCGCTTATACCGGAGAATCTACAACAATATTACATGTAAACTACATTTTGTAAACTGCAGAAAAGAAAGTTGGACTGTAATTTGATCCCTTGAAGGGGAGGATAGTTCTAATTTCTCGGATCAAGAGCCCTCCTTCAGTATCAAGGTCATCCATCAAGGGTTTACGTGACCCACAAGTTAAAAATGAAACCTGGACAGCATTTCTGTCTATCCAATACATCATCTGGTTGTTAGTGAGAAAAGTAATCATTATTTCTACAAGTACATGTACAAGGTATACAGACCATAGTTGACATCAATGACATACTACTATATAGAAAGTCCCTTGTTATGCTGAGCATTTCCCGCAAATTAGGTCAGTTTTGTCCCAGGATGCCACCCACACCAGTCCACTAACACCCAGGTACCCATTATATACTGATGGGTGAACATGGACAGCAGGTGTCTTATGGGGAAATACACATTTAAATAAACTCAGTGTTATTCATCGTAATATATAATATGGGTGTTAGTCGATTGGTGTGGGTCGCATCCTGGGACAAAATTGACATAATTTGCGGGAAATGCTCAGCGTAACAAGGGACTTTCTATATAGTAGTATGTCATTGATGTCAACTATGGTCTGTATACCTTGTACATGTACTTGTAGAAATAATGATTACTTTTCTCACTAACAACCAGATGATGTATTAGACAGTTCATACAAAACATTTCTTAACAATCCATTGTTTTTGGCCCTTGATTATTGTGTGTGACTACACTCTCATCGGTGACAGAAAATGGGAGACACGAGTCATATCAGGTCACTGGGAGATAGAGAGTCAAGGCTAGTAAGAATGTTCTGATGTTTAGAAAGTTTGAGAATGTAGTGAAATACGTAAAAATCTACACAATAGTCAGCATATACACACGAGAGGTGTATATTTTTCAGTATGTATGTATATTTAAATGTTGGAAGACATAATGGTAGTTTAGGAAAGGAGTTATGGTTGAAGATGTAAGGTGAACTCTGGACATCAGTGGTGTTATTGGTGGTAAAGGTGTCATTAACATTCACTGTAAGAGGTATGTACTACGTCATCATCTTTATAGATGCATGTAGGGCGTTCTTATAGTGTAATCAGAGCACTTGTGTTGTGTAAAGTTTCGCAGGACTTAAGTTCCTGCAGCTGTTGTTGAGCTCTACCTCTTGTATCCCAAAAGTTGTTAAGGTTCTAACGCAGAATTCTTTGTTAAATTCACCACTAATTTGTGTATACTAACCTATACCATTACCCTCCCTCAACCCAAGACACCACCCACATGAGGCAAGTACCATTACCCTCCCTCATCCCAGGACACCACCCATATGAGGCCAGTACCATTACCCTCCCATAACCCAGGACACCACCCACATGAGGCCAGTACCATTACCCTCCCTTAACCCAGGACACCACCCACATGAGGCCAGTACCATTACCCTCCCTTAACCCAGGACACCACCCACATGAGGCCAGTACCATTACCCTCCCTTAACCCAGGACACCACCCACATGAGGCCAGTACCATTACCCTCCCTCAACCCAGGACACCACCCACATGAGGCCAGTACTATTACCCTCCCTTAACCCAGGACACCACCCACATGAGGCAAGTACCATTACCCTCCCTTAACCCAGGACACCACCCACATGAGGCCAGTACCATTACCCTCCCTTAACCCAGGACACCACCCACATGAGGCCAGTATCATTACCCTCCCTTAACCCAGGACACCACCCACATGAGGCCAGTACCATTACCCTCCCTTAACCCAGGACACCACCCACATGAGGCCAGTACCATTACCCTCCCTTAACCCAGGACACCACCCACATGAGGCCAGTAACATCCAGGTAACTTTTTTGTTATTTTTAACGCTAGTTCATGAAGATGGTACCTATATTGTATAAGAGATTCGGTAATATAAGTTTTTATACGTGGTAAAGGTCATGGTTGAGGGCGTATCTTGTAATGTTTATCGTTTATGGTCAATGTTTTGCTCTTTAGATTTAGATAATTGATTTTTGTTTTTTTAATATTACATCGACTGTTGAACACCAAGGGAATCACCCCAAAGAAGAAAATACTTTCACTATAATTCGTTCTCTAGGTGCCTCAAAAGGCACTGGGCTATAGAATTCCCAAATGCCAAGGGTATCGATGAGTGGACAGACACCTTTCTTAATAAATTACATAGACTATACAACAAACATTGTCCTATAAAAATGAAACAGATTACGAATAAACGGTTAGGCTGCCCATGGCTAACTAACAACTTACTAAAATCCATTAACAAGAAACATCAATATGAGAAGCAATATAGACGGGGATTCATACATAAGGAGTTTGTTAAACACTATTCATCAGTTCTCACCAAACTAATAAAAAAGCCAAACAATTGTACTACTCCAGCAGATTCACTGAAACAAGAGGAGATATAAAAAGACCTGGAAAACACTCTCACAGATTATGGGCACCCACAAACTGAAAAAAATAGGGATATTGTCCTAACTAAACCAAACGAAACACCACTACAGCCTATTGATACAGTAAACAAGATAAATGACTTCTTCTCAACTATAGGATCAAATCTTGCCAGTAAAATTCCAGATACCAACGCCCGAGCAAGTGATTACCTAGATGGGAATTTCCCATCCTCCTTATATCTTGCACCTACAGAACCCACTGAAGTCTCCATGATAATCAAGTCACTTAAAAATAAATCAGGACATCTGTCTCAAGTTCCACCCTTAATATACAAACGAGCTGCTCATGTCCTTTCATATCCTATTTCTTTACTTTTTAACAAATCATTAGAATCTAGCACCTTCCCAACACTACTCAAAACAGCAAGGGTTACACCAATACACAAAGGTGGTGACCCTACAGACGTAAATAACTATAGGCCTATATCAAATCTACCATTGCTATCCAAAATATTCGAGAAACTTGTGCACAAGAGATTATACTGTTTATAACTACACAAAGCATACTCAACCCCTGCCAATTTGGCTTCAGGAAAATAAAAGCACTAACGATGCAATAGTAAAATGATAGACCTGCTTTACACAGCACTTGAAAATAAGGAATATCCACTAGGACTTTTTATTGACTTAAGGAAAGCTTTTGACACAGTAAACCACGGCATCCTACTCCACAAACTTGACCACTATGGAATAAGAGGTCATGCACTAGCATACCTCAAATCCTACCTCACTAATAGGTACCAGTATGTCACTATTAAAGACACATCCTCCACGACACTACCACTAGACACCGGCGTACCGCAGGAAGTGTCCTTGGTCCCCTGCTCTTCCTCTTATACATCAATGATCTTCCCAATGTATCACAACACTTGAAACCAATACTCTTGCTGACGATACAACTTATGTCATCTCCCACACAAACCTTGCCACGCTTAATACCATTGTTAACGACGAATTAATAAAAATATCAACATGGATGACTGCCAATAAACTTACACTCAACACTGATAAGACCTTCTATATTATGTTTGGCAACAGAACAGATGATCCACAATTAAACATTAAGATCAACTCTACACCTATTGCTAGACATAACGAGGGCAAGTTCCTGGGCCTTCACCTTGACAGCAGCCTGAAATTCAGCACCCATATCCAACACATAACAAAGAAAGTGTCCAAAACTGTGGGGATCCTCTCTAAGATACGGTATTATGTACCACAATCAGCCCTACTCACACTATACTACTCACTCATCTATCCCTACCTCACATATGCCATTTGTGCATGGGGATCAACAGCAATTACCCACCTAAAGCCAATAATAACCCAACAAAAAGCCGCAGTAAGAATTATCACACAATCCAACGCTAGGCAGCACACCCCCCCACTCTTCAAAGACCTAAACCTACTCACTGTCCAGAACATCCATACTTACTACTCTGCTATCTACATTTATAGAACCATTAATTCCAACTTTAACCCTGAGCTAAAACACTTTCTTGACAGTTGTGACAGGACCCATAGACATAATACCAGACATAAACACCTCTTTGACATTCCCCGTGTCCGACTAAATCTTTACAAAAATTCAATGCGCATAAAAGGGCCTAAAATCTGGAACCCCCTGCCTGAAAACTCTAGAACTGCAGACACAACCTCCATTTTCAAAGGCACCGTTAAAAAACATCTTATCTCACTTACGCACCCGACCGATAGTTAACCATACGAAAACTACTTTATCTTGCACATATCCACAGCAAAATACACTTATTGATATCTGTGATTCTCCTTAATTTGCACATTACTAACCACAGCAAAATACACTTATTGATATCTGTGATTCCTTTAATTTGCACAGTTCTAACCAAAATTCTGATACAACTATTGCTCCATAATACTTAAGCTAGTCATAAGTTTGCCTAAGATACTCCAATATAGAATCTATATTATGCCAATATGTCACCTTTACCATTAATATATAAACTAATTGCTAACTTTTTATACTAATTGTTAAATTCTCAATGTTTAAATTCCAGTACCTAAATTTTGTAAACCTAACCTTACAATCTGTATATCCATTGTATAGCTATTGAGTAAGACCTATCATAAGACTGCCTGAAAAGCCTAGGCATACCTAGGCATATTATTGGCCATCTTGTAATATCAACTTTAATGTATAACTATAAGTACCCCCCACCTTGTATTACATGAAATGAAATGAAATGAAATGAAATGAAATATTACGCTATTATTGACCCACTAAACAACCTCCCAGTCCGACTTACAAATTGCCATTACTTTCCCTAAATCCCTTCATAGATATCAAATTGCTGACACTCCAACAGCACATTAACTCCCACGAACCACTCCCATACATAAACTCCCACTTAACACGTCAAATGTGGATATTCCAGTTCCTGCCTCTCCCACTATCCTCTAATGTCACCCAAACCTCTCACACCTTAACAAACACTACTCAACTTTCATCAATTCTGTGAATCAACTTAATTCTCCACAGACCAATTTGTTGACACAATCCCAGTCATGTGTCTAACCTAATCCACTCCCCGTTTATGACTTCCAATCTACCAGTCCTTAGATTCCCTACAGTTGTAATCATTCTTATAATCTTCATCTTTATTTCGATATTCCTTTCTCTTCCTTTGTTCCTGCACACCCACATTCATCCATGAACCTCCAGTTTCTCTTCCTAAACTCTCAAACAACTGTCATCATCTGCAAACAATAGTCATGCCAACTCACAGTTGAAATATAATTAATAACCTTTAAGACCACAACTCAAAACCTAATTATTATTTCTTATCAAAGTGTTGCCTGGAGTATACCTGGAGGGTATTGCGGGGGTCAACGCCCCCGTGACCTGGTCCATGACCAGGTCACGGTTTACTATAGTGCTGGTGAAAAAGCTCTTAATCAAAGGAATTAGACCCTCCCTTCCTTGGATCAAACCTGATTATCTTCCCATGATTTAGCACTCCTTCATAAATATATAATAATAATAATGCAAGTGTTCCCTAAAGGGTATAATAATAATTTTGTGTTGATATCGTAATTAGAAATTACAAAACTTTAGATTTAGATAATTGATTGAAACTGATAGGGGAAATAGGATTATGGAGGTGTGAAAAATAGGTACTGGTTAGCTTCTAGATAATGTCTGAGATTTACAATGAACTATTATAAAGGTTTGACAGATACAATGAACTATTATAAAGGTTTGACTGATACAATGAACTATTATAAAGGTTTGACAGATACAATGAGGGTTTTATAGGGCGGACAAATACCCTGAAAAGTCCTAACATAGGTTGGACAATTACGAGCGATAATGGTAATATATAAACAAGAACTACATAGCATGAAACATTAGGATTTGTTTCCTCAAGGTACCTACTGTCCATGTTAACACATCAGTAAAATAGGTACCTGGGTGTTAGTGGACTGGTGTGGGTAGCATCCTGGGACAAAAATTGACCTAATTTGCAGGAAATGTTCAACATAACAAGGGGCTTTATATATAGTATTATGTCATTGATGTCAGCTATGGTCTTTGTACATGTACAAAGACAAAGCCTAAACATCAGCTAAAGAAAAAAAGTTAGATGGGATATAAGACCGAGAACAATAGATTGCTGATAAAGTCACTGGAATAAGGGTTAACACCAGACAGTATAGCAGAGCACTGGATCAAGAGCCAGGGATGGCTATGAAGACTGATAATAAATACCAGAGAAGGTACGAGAGCAATATGAAGAGCAGGAATTGCCCAGCCGCCACCACGGGTTACACTGACTGCCACCAACAATTTCACAGCCCAGTGAAGTGTTTCTCTGGTCACCTTGACCTCGACCTTACCCCTGCCATCACACTGCCTCGCGCTACCAGATTAATGTCAGGTATTACAGTACACTCACTGCCTCAAATTACAAGACTAGTGTTTCAAGATATAAGACTAATGTATATCTGCACTGACACCTAGTGTTTCAAGCTACAAGACTAATGTATATCTGCACTGACACCTAGTGTTTCAAGCTACAAGAATAATGTATATCTGCACTGACACCTAGTGTTTCAAGCTACAAGAATAATGTATATCTGCACTGACACCTAGTGTTTCAAGCTACAAGACTAATGTATATCTGCACTGACACCTAGTGTTTCAAGCTACAAGACTAATGTATATCTGCACTGACACCTAGTGTTTCAAGCTACAAGACTAATGTATATCTGCACTGACACCTAGTGTTTCAAGCTACAAGAATAATGTATATCTGCACTGACACCTAGTGTTTCAAGCTACAAGACTAATGTATATCTGCACTGACACCTAGTGTTTCAGGCTACAAGAATAATGTATATCTGCACTGACACCTAGTGTTTCAAGCTACAAGAATAATGTATATCTGCACTGACACCTAGTGTTTCAAGCTACAAGAATAATGTATATCTTTACTGACACCTAGTGTTTCAGGCTACAAGACTAATGTAATGATTTTGCCACATGTTCAGCATAACCAAGAAAGTTTCAGATTTGAAGGATTATCACTGATATAGTGTTATAAGTATCTAACCATGACAGGACTCGCAGCAATAGATTCAAGTTAGACAAATTTTGATTTAGAATAGATGTAGGGGGAGTATTGGTTTGGCAATAGAGTTGTAGATAAGTGAAACTAATTCCCAAGTAGAGTCATTGATACAGGAACTCTGGGTAACTTTAAATATAAGTTGGACAGGTATATAAGTGGGTGTTAGACCTACCTAGCATGAGGCAATAGGCCTACTGAAGTGTTCATATGTCTTGTATATAAAGAATATCCAGCCGAGGAATCCGTTAACAAGATGAACTATATATATATATATATATATATATATATATATATATATATAAAAAAATAGGTCAAGGAAATTAACATCATTAAATCTAAATATTAACATTCCAAGTCAATACCAGTTTCAAAGTGAAAATATGAAAAAAAGAGACAAAAGTCACTTACCCTGATCTAAATTTTGTGGCGAGCGAGCCTAGTCATCACATGTTCTGTAGCTCTAAATTACTTTATTACAAGTTATACTGCCTAGGGTAGTGTCTTGCCTAGTTATAGTTCAGGGCTATCAATTAAATTTCAACTATGGTAGTTGTATACTCTTTAGAATGACATGTAAGCAAACACTAGGACACGTTAGAAAACTGTTCAAGTGCCTCCCAGCATACATAAGGGGAATTACCAATAGACCCTGGCTGTCTTCAACAAGGCACTGGACAGGCACCTAAAGTCAGTACCTGACCAGCCGGGCTGTGGTGCGTACGTCGGTTTGCGTGCGGCCAACAGTAACAACCTTGTTGATCAGACCCTGATCCACCATGAGGCCTGGTCTCAGACCGGGCAACAGGGGCGTTGACCCCCGAAACCCTCCAGGTATACTTCAGGTATTGATCACTTCTAACATACATAGGGGTCACCATCCGTCACTCACATCACTCTTCGCCTATATATGCTGCCTTTTTAACCTCTGTACAGTTCAGCTCTATGGAGATGAACTCTACAGAGGTTCAGCTCCATGTTGTTCCAGACCATGGAGCTGAACTCTTCTCCAGGCTGAGGGACTGACCACCTTGTTCCAGACCATGGAGCTGAACTCTTCTCCAGGCTGAGGCACTGACCACCTTGTTCCAGACCATGGAGCTGAACTCTCCAGGCTGAGGCACTGACCACCTTGTTCCAGACCATGGAGCTGAACTCTCCAGGCTGAGGCACTGACCACCTTGTTCAGACCATGGAGCTGAACTCCAGGCTAGGCACTGACCTTGTTCCAGACCATGGTGCTGGACTCTTCTCCAGGCTGAGGGACTGACCACCTTGTTCACCATGAGCTGAACTTTCTCCAGGCTGAGGGACTGACCACCTTGTTCCAGACCATGGAGCTGAACTCTTCTCCAGGCTGAGGCACTGACCACCTTGTTCCAGACCATGGAGCTGGACTCTTCTCCAGGCTGAGGCACTGACCACCTTGTTCCAGACCATGGAGCTGGACTCTTCTCCAGGCTGAGGCACTGACCACCTTGTTCCAGACCATGGAGCTGAACTCTTCTCCAGGCTGAGGCACTGACCACCTTGTTCCAGACCATGGAGCTGAACTCTTCTCCAGGCTGAGGGACTGACCACCTCAAATACTTTTTCTCCATGGTTGATTGACTGATTATATCATCTTTATTTCACTACTACACCTGTTGGCTCTGTGTATAACTGAAGAAGCCTACTGTGTAGACGAAAAGTTTCAACATAGATACCTAACTGTTGTACATGTGTCTTAATCCTCAGAACAAGTGTTTCCTGACGCTGGTCTTAGTCATATGATGACCCACATCTGGAACTTCTGGTCATCTGACAGAGACCTTCCACTGGTTTACCTCTCCACCACTTTCAAAATCATGGTTATAATTAAACAATCTCCATCATATACACTCAGAGTAACGCAATGCCAGAAAGTCCATAATTCTTGAGTGGCAAGATACAAGCAGCCTTGACCCCTGTGTGGGGGGGGGGTAATAATAATAATTATATTAATAGTATTATTTATTATTATATATTTGCCACTCATGACAGTTCATGCAGGTTGCTGCTCATGGTTTTTTTTTTTTAGCAAAATTCCTGAAGGGCTCTAGATCCAAATTATTATTATTATTATAATCAAATAGAAGCGCTAAACCACAGGGTCTAGATCCAAAGAATTGGAGCTTCCCTTCCTCGGATTAAAATTATCTCCCATTTCCCATGTTATGACGCTAATGGGTTTAGCGCTTGCTTTTGATATGACCCTAAATCATTTTTCACTTCCCCGTAAATATTGCATTTTTTCATAATCAAAATTAGAAACTCCAAATTGTGTAGTTACTTGAGTCGTCTTATGCGAGTTACTATAGATATTTTTTTTATTAAAATAATAGAAATATAATATTTTTGAATCTGCATATACATTAATCGTAGTTTATATGTTCTGTATAATTTACATAGTGTTATTACCGTGTCAAAATTTATTTGAACAATCGTTTAGGTTTTATTATTTATCCCATGTTGCTTTATATATATCAGTCATTAAGAAGAATGGTTATAATAATATCCATGAATTTTTAAAGGGGTCAGATGACCCACAGCTGGAGCTTTTGGTCATAATATAAGTAAGATCTGAGTCAGGAAACACTTTTCATGTTTCCTGACAAACATTACCTAACCTGACCTGATCAATCATTCATTGCTGTGGTGACCTCGCTCCTGTAAGGACAGTCGCTCTGATACACACCTCTGCAGTCTCCCTACGATCCCCGTTAGGGGATCAAACCCACAAGTTCTGTGGTAAACGACGCCTCCAAACTTACTCTTGCGACTGACCTTAAAAGCAGCTTGAAGGTAAAGTTCTTGAGCATCGTGCCCCTCAAGGACGCCTTCCTAGTCGCTTGTACCGACGACGAGGCCTAAAAAATCCTCACTACTGATATCAACACTAACAATCGTGGCTTTGTTATCACCACTCATTACTTGAAGGTAAAAAAATATGTTCGTCAAACTACTTGATAGGATCATCACGACCTTCTATAACGAAGAACTCGGTGGACACCACGAAGATACCCAACGCCTCCATCATGCTTAAGGTCACCTTTATGGACATTGCTATGGCTGCCCAGGCTCTATCAGACGGCCTGGCCATTTCGTACTGTGGCTATAAACACTAGCCACAGAGCCAGAATGCTTCAAACATCTCTCCATGTTGGACTTGTTATTCCTACAACCACTCCACTAAAGAATACCACTTCATGGATAAGATCTGCTCTACTTGTACGAATGATGGACCACTACAAGTAGTGGTCCATCATCACCACCACTACTGCTCTACTTGCCTCAACTGCAAGAATAACTACCATACACTTGCAGCAAAATGTCCAGTATGAATGGAAATCTCACAGAAGACACCGTTAATTCTCCAACTTATGCTGCTATAATAAAACTACAGATACCAAGATTCTGTCGGCACACGACAACAATTCTCTCTACTATCTGACGGAGGTCCTACAAAAATTTACTACTGCATGATGTTTTCTCACATGCAAAACGTAGCTGAACCTGTGACCTTCAACAAATAAGTGAACTCTTCAAACTCAGCAGCGTGCCAAGTTTTACCTTCCCTGATTGTCCTCCTTCAATTGATATACTCAAGTTTACTCCAAAAATCATCAGCTTCGCAGCACCTGAAAAAAATTGCAACCATTAACATCTACAACCATTAACAAGGCTCCTACAAATCTCACTAAGGACAACAACCAGCGACTTCCACCACTGGAAAACCTTGGCAAGATCTAACTTCTACACACCTGCACCATACATTGATACAATGTATGGCAGAGAATTACATTCCCGACTTCAAAATGGAACCTGCATGCCTGAAGACCTATGTTCAACTCGAGCAATACTCAGTTCCAAAGTAACAAAGTTAAACTTGTATCTCGAAATCAACATTCAAAGAAATCAGAAATGGCTCCTTTGCTGAAACTGCCATAAATCATCGACCGATCATGAACCTGCACCTCTCTCCAGTGATCCTCCTGCCGCCCTCCTCTCACCACTAAGATATACTCAAGACTCACCACGTTCAACAAGTGTCCTCCTGCCTTTTCTACGCTCCTATACATTTGCCTTACAATGCCTTGCGGCTGGGTTTAGCTCCGGGTCATTTTCTACGACTTCCGACATTCCTCTCGAGAGGTATTCTTCGTGTGTCCCCGCCGCCCTGCCCGACCAGTTACATGCTGCAGATACCTCAGTGTTCTTGCTGATGGGTCTAGCCTTAGCTCTTATAGCCTTTTCCCCTCAAGGGAGGTTCCTTGACGCTGGTGAGGGGCTCTTGATCTAGGGAATTGGATCTGTGCTCCAGTTCCCTGAATTAAGTCTGAATACCTTCCATCCCCTCCCCCACACAGGCGCTGTATAATCCTACGGGTTTAGCGCTTCCCCATTATTAAAATTTTATAGCCTTTCCTCTTCCTCTGTCCCAGTACTGCTACTAGTAGTGTCGTAAGGGCCACCACACTGTCCCAGTACTGCTACTAGTAGTGTCGTAAGGGCCACCACACTGTCCCAGATACTACTAGTAGTGTGGCCACCACACTGTCCCAGTACTACTACTAGTAGTGTCGTAAGGGCCACCACACTGTCCCAGTACTGCTACTAGTAGTGTCGTAAGGGCCACCACACTGTCCCAGTACTACTACTAGTAGTGTCGTAAGGGCCACCACACTGACCTTTTGCACCCTACTTGACCAGTCGTGTACTGCAGATGCCTCCCATGTTTTTTATTTTTTTTGTTACAGTGGCTAGCCTTGACCTTCATAGCCTTTCATCTTCCCTGACCCATTAATATTCTTGGGTCTTGCAAGTCACTACCGCCCGCCTCCGGCTGGGTTACAAGTATCTTTGGCAGGTTAAATCACCACCAGATGTAGACCAAACAAAATGTAAACTTTGCCAGATGGACTATTGTCACACCCTGCGTCATTATGTACTGGAGTGCGTCACACCCTGCGTCATTATGTAGTGCGTCACACCCTGCGTCATTATGTAGTGCGTCACACCCTGCGTCATTATGTAGTGCGTCACACCTGCGCTATGTAGTCGTCACACCCTGCGTCATATGTAGTGTCACACTGGATGTAGTCGTCACACCTCGTCATTGTGTGCGTCACACCTGCGTCATTAGCTGGAGTGCGTACACCCTGCGTCATTATGGTGCGTCACACCTGCGTCATATGTACGAGTCGACAAAACTAATGAATTCAGAAACAACTCACTCAGAAATGTTCAAGATATGTCAAAGTATTTTATCCACAGTGGTATATTACAGACCATTCTGGAAAAATACCCTGACTTTGCTCACTGTAAATAAAGCTAATATCAGGTGTTGTTACAAAAAGAGAAGTTGTGTGGGTTTGGGTAGCAGAACAGAAACTAGTGGAGAACTACCGGGAGTTTGGGATAAGTTTCCTTACATATGTAGTCTGTGAAAGTCTTGTCTTGAGTAATAAGGTGTTGGATCATGGTCACTATGTTTAGTATAAATGATCAACTTTATAGGATTTTGTAAATTATAACCAGGAGACAGTAATCCGATGAAATAATTTAATATCTTTAATATTAACGTGTCTTAAAAGAAGTAATATAAATACTCTTGTTGAAAAATACAGACTGGTACTTGAGTGCAATAATACCAAGGACCATAACTTTATAATACAATTTATGAACATTTAGTTAAAGTGACATTGCCACGAGTCGTAATTCACCATATATACACAAACGAAGTGTCTCGCTATAGATAGACTATACGTACAACGCTAAATAGTACATCTGTCCTCGAATATTCACAGACTTACAATAATCCACCAAGTAAGAAGCTAGACTATAGACGGAAACATTTCTCAAAACATAAACGATTTTAATTAAGAACAAAGTCACACAGCTGAGATCTTCAATAGAATATAAGAATCCTAATATACTCTCTTCATACTGAATAACATCAACTCACTTCAAAATCAAGACTATGGTAATACGTAGAGGTCACAGTTAAATCCACTGAATGACTAACGTCAGAAAAACTCTCAATGTTATTAGATATTAACATCTACTAAGTCCAGAACTGTGACCTTCACAAATACTTAGTGTAGCCAGAAAGAGGATCTGTCTCACCAACGGAACCGTCTATTATCCAAAACTTGAGTCTAACTTAACTTGGAGGAGATGTTACCAAGGGTAGAGGTAGGCTGGTACTCAGGTCACACCTCTAAGCCAGAGGTCAACTTGGTTCATGAGACACCTTCCCGAGAGACCCATTGACTCTAACTATCTTACGGTAGTTAGCACACCAGTTCCTGACTTAATTCAATAAAGCATATCCTACCTATATACATAGCTAAATAATATAAGGTCAGATAATATAAAGCAAGGTACCTTTATTTTAGCTATTAATGAAGATATCGGCAATATAATATTAAGTGAAAAATAAAAATATGCACATAATAAATACCCCCTTGGGTCCCATGCAAGGGACACAACAGGTGTGGACGTGTGAATAGTTCATTACCTTTGTAACTTGTTCAGCTAGCAAAACTTTGGGGCCCAGTCCCTGGACCCATTATGTACCTCTGTAATGTTGAGGTACAGTCCCTGGACCCATTATGTACCTCTGTAATGTTGAGGTACAGTCCCTGGACCCATTATGTACCTCTGTAATGTTGAGGTAAAGTCCCTAGACCCATTATGTACCTCTGTAATGTTGAGGTACAGTCCCTGGACCCATTATGTACCTCTGTAATGTTGAGGTACAGTCCCTAGACCCATTATGTACCTCTGTAATGTTGAGGTACAGTCCCTGGACCCATTATGTACCTCTGTAATGTTGAGGTACAGTCCCTGGACCCATTATGTACCTCTGTAATGTTGAGGTACAGTCCCTGGACCCATTATGTACCTCTGTAATGTTGAGGTACAGTCCCTGGACCCTTTATGTACCTCTGTAATGTTGAGGTACAGTCCCTGGACCCATTATGTACCTCTGTAATGTTGAGGTACAGTCCCTGGACCCATTATGTACCTCTGTAACCTAACTATACCGCCCACAGGGTGGGTATGGTGTGCATAATAAAGATATTAACCTAACTCCTGTTTCTCTACGCTCTAGGTAACTCAAGTGTCAAACATTTGATCAATATAAAGTAAAATGGCGGGAAAATCTTAATGTCTAGGCTTTAAAAGAAAAATATGAGCAAAGACAAGTATATATTAGAAAACGTTTCATTCCTGGAACCTTGATTAATGTTCTCTCTGTGCCAGAGTACTGCTCTGAATTATGGGGGGTTTAGCGCTTCTTTTTTATTATAATAATAATAATATGAATTATGGCGCTGCTGGGTCAGTTAATGATTGTGCTACTGACTTACCTTTGTGCCATTATCTTAGCTGTGTGTGTGCGCTCACCTATTTATGGTTGCAGGGTCGATTCATAGCTCCTGGCCCCGCCTCTTCGCTGGTCCATGAGCTTTATCGTACCTCTTCTTAAAGTTATGTATGGATCCTGCCTCCACTACATCACTTCCAGATTATTCCACTTCCTGACAACTCTGTGACTGAAGAAATACTTCCTAACATCCCTGTGATTCATCTGAGTCTTCAACTTCCAACTGTGACCCCTTGTTGCTGTGTCCCCTTGTTGCTGTGTCCCCTTGTTGCTGTGTCACATCTCTGGAACATTCTGTCCCTGTCCACCTTGTCAGTGTGTGTGTGTGTGTTCGTGTCTGTTTTTGTGTATGTGTTTTGTGTGTGTTAGTTAGTTACCATTTTGTCCTAGGCACATGTCGATTAGACACTAGGCCTGTTGTATGTATGTGTGTGTGTGTGTGTGTGTGTAAGGAAACACTTTGAAATGTTTGGGCCCCGCCGGGAATTGAACCCGGGCCCTCCGTGTGTGAAGCGAGAGCGCTAGCCACCATGCACTCTAGGCCTATATTTTGCAAGAAGATTGTTACATTGATCTTAAATTCAGAAGACATTGACACAGTTTATATATATAGGTCACTAAGCATGACAAAAACTAGACATTAAAAGCGCAACATTCGATCAAGTCCAGAAAATATCAACATGAGTCTTCAGAGACATGTATACCTACCATTATATATATGTCGTGCCGAATAGGTAAAACTTATGATTTTGACTTAAATAGCAACGCTCTTCTTGCCGAATAAGACAAGTGAAAATTTGTGTATACAATAATTTCGCAAAAATCATTCTGAACCTAACAAAAAAATAATTTTATTGTGTTTGTTTATTAAATTATTTAATTGGATTAGGCTAAATTAAATTGCGCTTGTTATAATAAGGTTAGGTACATTTTCTAAGGTTCTTTTGGTACAAAATTATTAATTTTTACATTAACATAGATGAAAAAAATATACATATCTTTAAACGTATAAGAGAAAATTTTAGAAAGGACTTAATTTTAAATGAGTTCTTGCTAATTGACCAATTTTACCTATTTGGCATGACATACATGTATATGTATACATTATATATATATACTGAGAGATTATTTCAATCAGTATTTCAAAGATTCAAGTGATTATATACACCTAGAGGTTAGATTAGTCACTATTTCAGTGGTGTCCCGTGGCCTGGTAGGCGACGCTCTCACCTCACACACTGAGTGTCCGTGGTTTGATTCCCAGCACGGGTGGTAACATTGAGCGCGTTTCCTTACACCTGCTGTACCTGTTCACCTAGCAGTAAGTAGGTATAACAAGGGGCTTTCTATATATGTTAGGTAAAAGGACTATTATGGCTTTATAGAATACCGATGGTATCAACTAAGTCTGTAACAGTTGTATTATGTACATACTTGTAGAAATAAAGATTATATTAGTAGTAGTAGTAGTCTGTATAACAGTAGCACTGCTACATAGTTACACATAGGTACCTATTTTACTGATGGGTGAACATGGACAGCAGGTGTGTTAAGGAAACTACGTCCTAATGTTTTCCAGCCGTACCGGGAATCAAACCACGGACCCCATTGTGTGAACTGAGTGCGCGAACAATCGATCATTCAGAGGTCAGATCGTTTTTATGATCAATTTAGAGTGGTCATTAGTGATGAAAGTCTATAGGGCTTATGTGGTTTGGATGAGTTTGCCTGAGCATATTAACTCCCACTGAGGACATTTCTTGCAGTGATATGAACTCTTATGGTTGCACTGTCAAGTTCTTTCTGCATGTTTAGAATTTTGGTGGCACAGGGACATCCCAGGATGATCCTCATTGCTTCCTTCTGCAATATCTCCAGCTCTCCAAGCTTCCAGTTTGATACAAGAGCAAGTATATGTTGCAGCATAATCAACCAGTCACCGCCACAGCTGCTGTGCGCACTGATGGATCCTAATCTAATACTGCTAAGAACACAGAGGTCTTTTTGGGACAGCATGATCCAAGGCCTACTTAGTGGAAATGGCCAAAGCTTCACAGCATAAGTTTATATAGGCACAGGTACACAAGTTTAATTATCATACAGTGTAAATTACCTAGGATAACCCCAAAAATTGGACAAGTGACAACTCCCGCAATAACTAATCTTCGCATCCCACTGTTCTTTAGCCAACATAAATACATAATCTTTTGGTAGGTTCCAGGGCATGTGGGTGTCCAGAAGGTTCCAGGGCATGTGGGTGTCCAGAAGGTTCCAGGGCATGTGGGTGTCCAGAAGGTTCCAGGGCATGTGGGTGTCCGGGTTCCAGGCTGGTGTCCAGGTTCAGGGCATGTGGGTGTCCAGAGGTCAGGCATGGTCGAAGTTCAGGCATGGTGTCAGAAGGTTCCAGGGCATGTGGTGTCAGACACTTACCATTCTCATTATGTAAATGATTGTTAGCAACATTGTTGGGGAAATATGTTTTTAGCAAACTGCAGTTATGTTTCTGGTTAGCTTCCTTTCCTGACTGTCGCCAAACTGGTTTTGCTGACCTGTGTTTCAGCACCACACATGGAGAGATGAGACTTATATTCTCTCACTGACTAGCACCTTTTAAGTGATCATTCCAATTATCAAAGAGCCTTAAGGTTAATCTCAACACCAGGACACCCCTCACTCCAGCTGTACTACTCACTCTCCTGCCTTTATTGCTGATTCTCTCTGATTTCTTAAGATGAAACTGGCTTATTGCACCAACTTTTCATTTTCCTACCTTCCCCTGCACAAGCCTTTCCTCACTTGTGATTCATGAATAACAAATTATTAATATTACATTCTTGCCGGGATATAGAACTTATACTGTAGGGATCATACAGCACCTGAGAATAGAAGCAATCAGCTTCAGTACAGGGTAGCTCCAACTCCTTGGATCAAGACACTTCCCTTATAAGTAATCAGTCACTACACGTGAATTCTTCCTGTAATTCTCTGTGAAAAATGTCCTCATGTGCTATGAGGAATGCCATTAACACCTTATGAAACAAGGATCTCTTGAAGACTGTTGCTGCTGAGGACTCATCCTTTCCTACCTTGGAAAATCTAATTTTCCCCTAAACCCCCAGTTGCTGTATAACCCTACGAGTTTAGCACTTCCCCATGAATGGAACTTTCTATACCGAGATACTGTGGTGATGCCGTGTCAGATGAGTATTCTATTGATGGTATAAAATATCAACTACTCAAAGAATAAGATACATGTACACACTTGGGTATATTTATTGCTGAAACATTTCACCTACATAGCAGGCTTCTGAAGTCTCATATAGGCAAATGTTACACTGGAGACGATAGTAATTTTTAGGTGATAGTGCCTCTGTCTTGGTAGGTGATCAGCCTTTAACAGAGGTATGTGGCAAGATGGTATAGAGCAGAAGCAAGGTGGTGTTCACAGACAAGTACGACCCAGAACAGGAAGATCATGATAAACAATCTGACAGCAACACCATGGTATCTTGGTACAAGGAAAGTCATCTTCAATTAATGTATTATATTTACTCATCACCCTGTTATATATCCATTTTGTAGTCTTCCTGTATAGTTTCCAAATTACAGTCTGCCAAAACTTAAATTTCTTTGCCAACAATTTGACTGTAGTTATTATTATTATCAAAAGAAGTGCTAAACCACAAGGGTTATACAGCAAATTTGACTGTAGTATGTCATGGAAATTAGTGTTCACCATTGAAGTGCAATGGACCCCGTCTAAAATCAACCACAAAATAGGTCGTCCCTTGTGCTTTAGGACATCCTTCAACCTTCTAGAAAGTGATGAACATATTCTTCAGTTTCATGGGGTAAATTCCCCCCAACTCATGGATAGCATCTTAAAGCCTTGGGAGTCAGCTGATATCCTTTTCCTATTAGATCCCTCTACATCTCATCCCAGAGGTTCTCAAAGGGGTTAATGTCAGGGAAGTTTCCTGGGCAGTCATCAAAGCACACCGCAGTCACAAAGCCATTGAACAAATGTCAAGGTGTAGCAAGCAGCATTGTTTGGAATAAAAATCATGTGCTACACTAAGTAAAATTATAATAAAAAAGAAGCACTAATTATAATCAAAAAGAAGAGCTAAACCACAGGGGTACACTAAGTAAAAGATTTGGGCAAATAACAGACCAATTCTAGGTACATTATTAGTTAACTTTAGTGGGAACATTTTTTGTAGGCTTCCCTAGATGTGCTTATAGTGGGCATGTCATGAACAGTACAGAACCGACATAACCAGGTCTTCACTTGATGCTTACGTACAATTCTAGCTCCTACCATTTCCATCATTTCATGGCTTGCATTATGTAATACATGATCTCTAATTATCTCATGTCAGCGAGTTACTTTTGCCCATATTACTTTGTCAATAGCCAAAAATGCAACACCGTCTTGGCCCTAAGGACCACACAGTGCCGAGGGACAGCAGACAAAGTTATCAAACAAGCCGAAAAGGCACTTGCGATGCAGCCAGTAGCCATAGGGGAATCTTGAAAACACTCCACTTAAATTGCCAGGCCAGTATAACTCCCCCCTCAGGGGAGGTTCCTTGACAATGGTGAGTGGCTCTTGATCTAGGGAATTAGATCTTTGCTCCAGTTCCCTGAATTGAGCCTGAATGCCCTCCATCCCTCCCCCCACAGCACAGGTGCTGTATAATCCTACGGGTTTAGTGCTCCCCATTATAATAACCGTCTTATGGACAAATATGCCAGGGTAGGGTATTATTTTGGACAAATTGGGTGGGTGCCTTACATCCAATGTACTTTTAAAAGTACTGTATACCTAACACCCCTAAAGTGAATTTACCGAGAATTTCACTATACTTGGGGGAAGCAATTGTAATCAAAAAGTGCTAAACCCACTAGGGTCATACAGCAAGGGAAAAGCAACAGGCAAGTTTATCTTTCATCTTCATACAGCCTTGGTTATCCGATTATAATTATGGGGGAAGGGGAGTGCAAAATCCGTAGGATTATACATTGCATGTGGGGGGGGGATTATGTTGGAGGGTATTCAGGCTCAATTTAGGGAACTGGAGTACAGATCCAATTCCCTAGAGCAAGAGCCCTTCACCAACGTCAAGGAACCTCCCTTGAGAGGTATTATCAAAAAAGAAGTGCTAAACCTACTAGGGTCATACAGCACTGCTGGGTAAGAATTGATGCAGAATCTAAGGATAAGTAAGAGTGAAGAGGACAACAAAGGTAAAGTAGGGAAGGGTTGCGACGAGTGCTAAGGGAAGGGTTGCGACGAGTGCTAAGGGAAGGGTTGCGACGAGTGCTAAGGGAAGGGTTGCGACGAGTGCTAAGGGAAGGGTTGCGACGAGTGCTAAGGGAAGGGTTGCGACGAGTGCTAAGGGAAGGGTTGCGACGAGTGCTAAGGGAAGGGTTGCGACGAGTGCTAAGGGAAGGGTTGCGAGGCAGGGTGCCTAAGGGAAGGATTACAAAGTCTAGAAGGGTGCCGAGTGCAAGAAGTACAGCATGCTGAGTGCATGCTAAGATAGTTGGGTGCTAGAGTTCGCAGTGTAAAGGAAGCTTCACGTAAGAAGTTGCAGAGCAAGAAGTTCGACAGTGCTAAGAAGGGTTGCGCAGTGCTATGAAGTCGGCGAGTGCTAGGAAGGGTCGACATGCTAGGAAGTTTGGCTTACAAGCTAGGAAGGTTGACGAGTGTAAGAAGGATTAATCAAGTTTGATGAAAAATACAGCATTTCATTAATTTGTGCTTTTATTGATGTGTTAAAAAGAACTTCATAAACTGCAACATTAACATTCATAAATTCAATACTAAACATGTTCTTCACTTAGACATTTCTTACATATGATAGCTAAAAATAACAAGTTGATAAATTTGCATTTAGTAGATGACTTTCATTATATAAATCAATACAAACATTTACTTCTGAAATATAACTGACAAAAATTGTGGTACAGCCAGATCCGTATCAATCAGCTCAAACCATTTTGATCTCACTCAGCTATTCCTTATGTATTAGTACCTATTTGAAGTAGCAGGTGTTGAGCTCAAGCTTTGGGTCCACCTCAGCAGTTAACTGATGTGAATTACTTTAATCTTTTACACTATACCTTTATGGAGTTTAATTATATTGTATAACTTCATTTTCTAAAACGTTCTTGCATTAAAATACTGACTCCTTTAGCTGTATACAGTTTATCAGTATCCTCTTGCATACCATATTTATGCCTCAATCACACAACCTCTTTTGTTAATCCAGACAAGAAATATATTGGGCTTTTCTAATTAATGTGTCAACTAATGTTAAATCACATTTTTATTACAGAAGTGCAGGTTTGTATTGCAACATTAACAAATGAAAGAAGCACAGCTGTAAAGCATCTGGGAAGAAAGACAACAGAAGTCTATAGACATGACATGTTTGATACAAGTTGCTGAAGAGGAATTCCCTGTAGTTAAATGAAAATACATAAGTAAAATAAAATTAATCCACTTTTATACAGCCTACTTATATACAATTTGTGGATGTGGGTATGAGGATTTCCAGAACTATTTCCTGAAAATACTAAGTCATGCATGAGGCAGATGAACACTGAACCAAAACACTCGAGTGAAGCTGCTAGTGAACACAACTAGTAACAGTAATACAAGCTGTTCATGGACAGTGGCTGGCTGCCTTTCTACACTCATTAACTGGGAAAAAGAAAAAAAAAGCTCTGATACAGAGCATATAAAAAATTGTGACCAATTTATCCTCTAAATGAACCACCACTTACATTTTTATCAACTTTACAATAAAGCTTATTCAGTGACCAATGCCAGGTATTTCACAGTTATGAAGAAATATCACTACTACAAAAGGACAGATTAATCATTCAGAATTTAACAAAAATTTAAATCCATATACTGTCATTTTCAAAAGAATATGGAATGTAAATTTTGCAATGAAATGCCATTCACACACTCACTGCTAAAAATCTTTACTTCAATTATACATTAATGACAAACTACCTGGCATCTAATATCTTTCTGATAATAGGAGACTAAAAACAATTTATGTACCAATGGCTTCACCTTTTCATATTTTAAATGTTCACAATTTAAAAAAAAATATTTGCTTTAATAAAAATATTGGGTCAGTAATGCTGGTTTTTAATACTGTAAATAAATAAAATATTTAAAGTTAAAGCAGTTTTCATCCTTGGATCATTAAAAAAATAACACCAAGAAAGCGAAGGTTTTTGAGTGAACTAATTTGTTCTATAGAGGAAAAGTTGCTCATCATTTTTTTGGCCAAGTGCAGCATATATATTTTTTCATCATAAATACAAAATAGAAGAGCACAGTTCTCAAAGATATCATTCTCCTTATTTTTTAGGGCATTATTATACAATAAATATCACAATGTAAGCCTACTTAACATAGTAAACCAGCTTAGTACCATATTTTATGCAAAGTTCGTGAACAAGCATCGGGTTATTGTAACACTGAGAAGTAAGATTTAATGCAGCATCTTAAAGCTGAAGTCAATGAACCAAGGTGAGCCTTTAATGAGTGCTTGCAGGACCTTTAAAGAACATAGATGAAAATTTATCCATTCTTATCAACTATATAAGGTTTTCTCTTCTGTGGCATTTCTAACATGTTGAAAATTTAAATATATAATCATGAGGTACACGTGACCAATTAAAACGCTAAACTTATACATTTCATCACCACCACGAACCTCTTTCAGCTATCGACTAGTTTACAAAGTGGTGTATACCCTAAAGCATTAAAAATATAGTTTCAATGAAACCTTTTTGTTAAAACACTCAAACACACACACACAAACATGCACACACATACATACATACATACAACACACACTACAAAGTCATTCCACAATCCATTCAACCAATATTCTCTCAATTCTCAAATTACTTTGTCTCCACAAACACCGACTAAACCTTCACAGTCTTCATCCCTTTTGATATTCTAATCACAATCAGTTGAAAACTAGCAATTAACACCTTGCAAGGCATAACTAAGTGTATCTAGCCAGATCCAAAGTTACACAAGCACCAAATGTACTTAAGAGAGCATTACAGCAATTTAAACTGAGAAACTTTTCCAGCAAATACCATACCTTTTTCTCCATTTTCCTTTTATATATTATCAAGGATAAATGCCAATAAAAGTAAACGAGCTTGACTATACAAATAAAATATGGGCTGCCAAACCATGATTGCTTCTATATGGTAATGAAATTACTAACAACTGCAGATTATTCCAGCAAGCTGCAGTATAAGATAAATGTTAATACATTATTATTATAAAGCCATGGTATAGCTCCCCTTTAGTTACAAGAAATTAAACACAAATTTACACTATAAATCACACCCCAATGTTGCATAAAATAAATAGTAACCATGTTTATAAAAACTAAAATTACTGCTCACCTTAGCATACAACACAAACTACTGTGTAGAAGTAAATGTTAACTAAATTCTTACACAAGATGCTTGTTCAAACTGACATACGTACCTTTATCAATTTTGTTTTAAATAGACAAAATGTTATGAATGAAGGAAATTACTAGTTATGCAAATTAAAAACTACCATAATAATTTTGAATGCAGTTTTATTAAAACAGTGCTCTATCAGTAACTGCCAAGGGATAAAAAGTGTAAACTTCAAAGGAAAGCAGAGGCAATAATAGAGCAAACTATATTAAATGATGAAACAAGAATACCAATCTTTAATTTCAAGATAAAAGCTAGGTATGCCAAACACTTTCACAGTTACTACAACAGGAAGGCATTAATCACAGATCTTGGGGTTTGTATTTCCCATTTCTAAAGGGGGCTTGTATGAACGGTTTCAAAGCTTGCATTTAGGTATAAATGGGAATGGCAATTTACATTTGAATATATATTTCATTTTAGTCCAGTTGTGTGCTGCTCACACTAAATTATAAATCAAGTGTATTATTACACTGAGCAGATTAATGTCAAATAATGTAGTTTTCAAACTATGCATAGAAAACATGTTTAAGCACAGTCTGTGCGCACCAGTGGATGGATTATTCACCAATGAGGATTTACATTTGCTGACGACGTGAAAGCTGTTCTTCCTCCTCAAGCTGGTGTCTTAATTTTGTCACACGATCTCGAAGCTGAGTCCACCATTCCATATTTTCCAACACAACATCTTCCAACTGCTGAGCATAAGCTGCAACAAAAAATTTTGTTATTAAACATTCATGAACATACTCTAAAATCATTAATAACTCTACAACAAAGTATATTAAATAGCTGAAGATATAGTTTTCAAGGAATTGACTTAAATAATGTACTTCAACAGTTGCATTACATTAATTATTCAAATGTTATAAAGTTAAAACTCGCATTACAGCAGGATCTACATTTAATGGCTAACAAATATAAAATTCAAGTAATATATTTATCAAGCAGTTTTATTTTGATGTTACATAGACCAAATTTAGGAAAACAAAAGTATTGCAAAGCTTAAGACGCTTGTGAACAAGTAAAAGCTCTGAATGTGGGGAAAAAAAAAATTATTTACAAAGTACTTGCACCCTTTGGTAATTCAGCAGGTACGATACAGACTACGAAGCTAAGAGGGAGTGAATCTGAGAAGTAGCAAGTTAAGAGACAGGGTCTGAGAACTGCAACCAGAAATAAAGAGTACTTATAAATTTTCAATATTACAGGGTATCAGTCAGAAGAGTAGAGCTGGTAATTTTGTTTTCAATACATTGACTGTCTCCCACCAAAAGAAACGTTCATTTAGTCTTTCCTGACAACCCTTCCAGCAAGACAGCAAATGAGTAAGTTTTCCCTTCTTTTTTGAATTAATTTACCTCGTTAGAAAATAGCCAGTGTCAAAAAATATTATATAGTAGGGAAAATATCCCTACTATTAAGGCTGAAAGATATTTTGGGTAGACAGTGAGCAGTGGCACCCCTCTCAGAGAAGACCTCTACCCCCAAGGCATCAACCACCCACACTAGTGTTAAGGTGACCCAGTATTGGAAAGTTGACAGCAAGGTGAAAAATAATTACTGATATTTTAGCCGGACTTGAGTCCTGGAAATGGGAAATACAATGTCTGCACTTTAAAGAAGGGGTTTGGGATATTGGCAGTTTGGAGGGATGTCTAAGTTCTTAGCTGAGCGCCTCTGCAGACTGATTATGAATGATGGTGAAAGTGTTGAATGATATGATGAAAGTCGATTTTTTTTCTTTTTTTTTGGATCACCCTGCCTCGGTGGGAAATGGCTGGTGTTAAAAAAAAAAAAAAAAAAAATATGAAGAAATCTCCATGGGGAAGTGGAACAGAATTATTCCTCCATAAGCCATGTGTGTCGTAAGATACTAAAATGCCAGGAGCGAGGGGCTAGTAACCCCTTCTCCTGTATACATTACTAAAGTTAAAAAGAAACTTTCGTTTTTCCTTTTGGGCCACCCTGCTTCAGGAGGATACTGATGGTTTGTTGAAAGATTTAAGCAATACTCCAAGGGAGAGCAGAAGAACCCTTCCCCCATTAGCCATGCATGTCTTAAGAGGCAACTAAATTGTTGGGAGAAAGGGGCTAGTAGCCCCCTTCTGTATAAATTACTAAACATAAGGAAAAACTTTCAGGTCACCCTGCCTCTGGGAGATGACGTTAAAAAAAAAAAAATATATAAAATGATGAGGTTGAACCCATGGCAAGCAAGTTGTAAAACAAGCAGGGCAGTGCTCAAACAATTGTACCATGCCAGCCTAATAAGATTCGTCTAACTAGGCAGATTTCTCTACCTGCATTGTGGGGACCAGTAACCACAATGCAAGTTTTCACATATGAATCTCAGAACATGGCTGTGGCAAGCTCTTAACTCAAATCCCTTCAAAGCTGTTGTCAAATGACTCTTGAAATCTTAAACTTTAATGTAAACAACTCAGAATGGACAGCCAATCCTCTTAGGCCTGCATGGTATAGTGGTTACAGCCTACTAGTTTTAAGAGGCTCACCATAGGTTTAAACCCCATTCATTCTGCAAGGCTATCCATACTCACCATCTACATCATAATCTACTTCATTTGTCATTTGGTAGAGAGGAATAAGCATCTTGTCCATTTTATCCCGGTGAGCAAAGTATTGACCATGTAGATCTACAACTTCTTCTTCCGCTTCTTGCACGGCACCCATAGCAACCTGGAATGCTTGCTGGTCTGCACTCATCTCATTATCCTGGTAAATATATAATGAAAGAAAAGTTAGCTCAAGATTTTTTTCAAATCCTGATCTGTCATTCTTACTGCAAAAACTAATCATTGCCCAACACCTACAGAGGTATGCTTAACTTGAATAATTGGCACCCACTGTTAAAAAGAAGCCTTACTTAACATGCAATACGATTCAGTATTCTTATAAAAAATTATTTTGTTAACGACAAACCTCCCACTGTAGCAACCACAAAAATTTCAAGTCCCTGCAATGTCACAATTTTTAAAAATTAATCTAAAAACAATGGTCGAAAGAATGGCCTAAAATGTTTTCTTGGGATCACCCTGCCTTGCAAGAGAATGCCAAAGTCAAAAAACAAATTGTGCTTTACATTCAGAATGAAAATCTCAATGCTACAATTGCATTTTTCTTTTGTAATGACCTCATCAAAAATAAACTGAACATTTTGGCCCATTCCAGGCCATTATTACAATTTTATGATTCTGGCTGGACTGAAACTTTAGTTTTCACCAGCAATTTACTCTATTAGATTAAAACTACATGCATTTGTTCTATGTTAAAAAAAAAAAAAAATTTTTTAGCTGAAGTGCAAACAAACTTACAGGAAAATAAAAACTCACATTTAAATTAGTTAAAGTTGTGTAATCTGTATCACTGATGCCATTTTCATCTGGTTCCTTTTCTGTTACCGAAGATTTGTAGCCACCTTCGACATTATCACCAATTCCTAATTCTTTTACACGGTCGGCATACCTAATAAAATTCATTATAAATTTAATACATAGACATTAACACCTAAGTCATGGATAATCAACTAGTCAGACAGTTTGTAAAGTTGGTAGTGAATGCAGTTAGCTTCCTCCTAAAATCTAATTTTTCTTTCCAATTCCTAGTGGAAAATAGGTTAGTGAAGCATTGTAGAAACAATTTAATTACCAGGAGCAAAGGAGGGGCTTACTACCACATTTCCTGTAACAGGTAAATAAAAGAAATAAACTCTTTCAAAACACACCTCATACTTGTCTTATTCTTGAATGTGCTATGCCATTACAGAAACCTCACTTAGTAAAAAAAAAGTAGTAAACCTGGTTGTAACAGTAGATAGCAGGGAAAGACTTAAGACTTGTAGACAAGTGATTATATGGGCAAGAGTGAGGAAAGAGCAATTGCAGTGGTAGTTCAACTTTTTAATAAAGTTAAAATTATGGACAATGTATAATGTGAAACAGTGTTCGTAAATGAAATGAAATACAGATACATATAGAATAATGAGAATGGAATATTAAAAAAAATTCTAATAGTAATACCGTTTTGCATGAAAAGGACAACTCTGCCAAGAATAGCAAAGCAACTCGTAGAAGTAAGAGTTTGCAATGACAGAACTAACCTTAACGTATTTAATGTATGCTCACAGCAACCCATTCCTGGCGAGATCATTGCAATCATACACGTCCTGCTCTTGTCTCCTATGAAGGAATCACGTAGGACTTGAGTTAATTTGGAGGCACGGAAAGGCAAATGTGCTCCTTTACGACCAAGAGCACGGATACACTCTTTTAGAGCTAAAAGAGATTTATTGATTTCTGCGCCTTCCATTCCTGTGAATTAAAAAAACTGCTAGAATTTTAGGGTTTGCCAAAATAAAAAAATATCCAGTAACATGGTAAAAATCTGAATTCTAACTAGAACCTCTTCCTGCAAGTTTTTTTTTTTTATACACCTGCTATCTCCCACCAAGGTACAGCAGTATACATAAAAGTTTTAGTTTTATGTCTAAGAACTCCAAGGTATTGCAATATGCCACATCCGAGTCATTTGGAGATGTCTAATTTTCTGTCATTTATTATAATCCCAAACAAAACCCTTTCCATATTTATCTTCCTGTTAGGATGTTGGTTTCCCTTCAAGTATATTTCATACATTACACTAAAAATTTATTTTTAACACATCGGCCGTCTCCCAAAAAAGAAAACGCTTTCACCATCATTCAACACTCACTTTCACAATCATTTACACATTACCATTGTCTTTGCAGAGGCACTCTTATACAACAGTTTTGATGTCACTCCAAACAGCCAATATCCCAAACCCCTCCTTCAAAGTGCAGGCATTGTACTTCCCACCTTTTAATTTAGTTACCTAAAATTCCATGTTAAGCCAATACACTATTTTCAAGGCACTGTACATCATAATGACACTACTGCAAACAGCTCTGCACAGAGCTCAAACCCATGGTAAGCCAGTCCTAAGTCAGCAGGACAATGCCAGCCAAACAAGATTCACCAAACTAGGTACATTTCTGTAAACCATTAAGTGGATAGTATGGATTCCACTCACCACAATGCAGGCTGGCATGGTCCAGTGGGTAATGCACTGTCCTGCTCGTTTCAACACATTGCCATTAGGTTAATCAATTTCAAGACTTTAAATTTTGTATATGCACCTTCCCCTGAAAATACACTAATAGTTCAACTCGTGTTCAATGGTACTAAAAGGTTTGTGAACCAGCTTAGAAGAAATGGGAGGAATAGTATAAATTGAAAAAAATTTGTAACCAGAATGCTAAAATTATCAAAGTCAAATTTAAACCACACTAATCCCAATTCATACACAATACTGCATAACAAAGCATTTTTGTGAGGAAAACTCAATTCCAACATCAATACAAGAAAAATTATAAACTACTTACTAGTCTGTCTGTTAGCACTGGAAGTGTCAGCTCCCCTCTCATTACCAGCCAAGTCAATGAGTGAGAACTTGCCATGAAGTTTGTAAGCCTTATCTCCTTGCTTCTCTATTTTATCCAAATTTCTTAAAATTATCTGTCAAATATAAACTATAATGAATATTATCCTCTGTAGCATAACTATTACAATAGTAATGCTAGGGACAAGATTGAGAATATAAACAAACTGATCAGAAAGGATATGAGGAGTGAAGGGGACAAGATGGGAAGGGAGGTTGAGGAAGGTAACAAGAACAAGAGGTGGAAAGGGAACAACGTGTTGAAGGGCTATGTTAAGAGGAAAAAAAAAAAGTTAACAAGGAGTTAGAAGGGGAAAGGAATAGGATTGAATAGAGGAGAAAAAAGGATATATAGGGAACAAGAGGGGAAGAGGGGAAAGGAGTAAAAGGTAAAAAGAGTAAGGGAAGAAGAGAAGGGTGTAGCTAGATAATTTCAATATTTGAAAAACACGGACTAAGTAGATAATTTATCACTTCTGCCAATACGTAAATGATACATGAAACAGAAAAAAAAAAAAAAAAATTTGAGTCATCCTGCCTAGGTGGGAAATGGCCAACGTATTAAAAAAAATATCTAACATGAATAAAACTCTGCACTTTTTTTTTTTATTAACACACCAGCAGTCTCCCACCAAGGTAGGGTGACCCAAAAGAAGAAATACTATCATTGTCTTGCCAGAGGTACACTGATATTATAGTTCAGATGCCCTTCCAATCTGCAAATATCCCTGCCCCTCCTTCAGAGTTCAGGCACTACTTCCCACCTCCAGGACTAAGTCCAGAATAAATTTACATGTTAACGCTCTAGGTTCGAACCTATGAACGACAACAAGGAAGACGAGATTGTATAGTGCAAGAGCTATAAAAAGCAGACTTAACCTAACAATAGAGGACAGAACCAAGAGACATGATAGCATACAAAATACAGAAGAATTTATAGGACAGATAGGGACAAGCTGAGACAGGAAACAGGTACTCAGGGATACAGCTGGAGGTTAAAGACAGGGAAGTCAGGAGGTACTAGTCTCATGGCGGGCGTGAAGTGGAATGGCCGACAAAGTGGGAGACACGTTCCATACACAGTAGGTACACAAATAACCCGCACATGGGTGAGAGGAGCATACGACGACGTTTCGGTCCAGTCACGGTAGTGGTTTTTTTTTTTTATGAGTAGGTATGCTAGAGCCCACAAGGCTAGAAGAAAGGTAATCTGGCAAGTAGCAAGCTGAGAGAGGGGCCTAAGAGTGAAGACTTGACCCCAGCAACCACATACTACATGTGAGAGTGGAGGAAGGTAACATGAGAAGGGAAAAGGAACAGAATGGTATGGGACAAGAGGTAACATGGTAATGAAAAATAAAATATCAAATAGAGGGGATCACTGTACTTGCATAAAACATTAATGAAAGCTGCAACATTTAGCTCTTGCCAACAAAATTACACTAGCACTATGTACTGTGTGAAACGGCATTCTTTAAATATTAAACTACACCAGGATGGCTTGGCAATACCTGGAGAGATGTTCAGATGCAGGCAGTGAGGGTTGGGGAGGAAAGGGATGGAGGGAAAGCTTAAGTTTTTATTTTTTAATTTAGGTGCTTTTAAGACAGTCTAGGCACCATATTAAATTCCTAAAAAGACAATCAAATTTGCACAAGGAGTTGATTAAGTGGAAAAACTACACAGGAAACAGCAGATCTACAAGATATTCTTAAGCCTATAGTAAACATCACCATGCCATTAAAATAGCTGTGCAGGTTTCAAAATTTTGCCCTGCAAAGTGTCAAGATATTTACTGCATGTTGTTGCTCTACTAATATGACTATAAACTAAAGTATTAATTACAATTTTATAATCAACTGATTGTAGTCGATTTAATTTACAAATTTATTAAAATTCTATTAGCTATTTTATGTTGAGATGAGAATGGTGACATGTTCAATGCTTAAGTCAGCACTTATCATTGTAGAAATATTTGTTTCAACAACACTGGCTCACCTGGAAGACTGCATGAGAACGTGAAGATTGATTATTGGCAGCAGTTTGACCAGAAGTACGCACTTGAGAACCTAAACTAATGAGTCGGAGGACATCATCCACATTCTCACACACCCGTTCTTGCAGACCAACCACCTGTACCACATTCTTGCCATCTTCAAGTACACGAAGTTTAGTCTTGCTATTTAGAAGATCAAAAACCTGTTGATGAAAGTTGTCAAAAAAGTTAAAACCTAAAAAACAATGAACCTAGCTATATAATGAATTTGCTTAGATTTGTTTTTTTTTCCTCAAATATTTGAGCAAGACACTCCTGAACTCCCAAACTTAGTTAATTGGCACCCACTTCATCTAAGTTGCACATATAAAGAAATAACACTGATTAGCAGGACAGGTTTATGACATGTACAACAGAGGTTATACTTAAAATGTCTGTAAACTTAAGTTTTCACCCCTTTTTTTTTTTTTTTTGGCTAGGCAAAAATTTTTTTTATTCAAAAAACAGTTGATAGTGAACATGTAAATTACATGGATCTTACCTTACCACCATAGATCTCAAAAAAACTAGCTGAAACTTGTAAATTTAGTTGTCTATACTTTGGATTCTTTGTGAAGATAAATACATCCTTTGCTACCATAGCATATATTCCTTTCGCACAATCTTGATTCTTGCCCTGAAAATCTCCACCCATTGTGTGAGTTTTGCCAGATCCTGTCTGTCCATAAGCAAAACAAGTTGCCATGCCACCTTCAAAAATTGTCTGAACTAATGGTCTTGCTGTGTACCTGTTTAAGTACAATATTAATCATTTACCCTCATAACACATCAGTTCATTAATAATGGTAAGGAATACAAGTGTCAATAACAGATTAATGTATACTTAATGCAATCCATGATCCCTTAGTAATAAGGGAAAGTACAATAACATTTAATATTAATCCTTCTAGTAAGTTTTAAGCATCAGGTTTTAAAATGTTCCTCATGTCAAGGCGAGTTGTAGACACTGCCCTGCATGAGCGTCTACACAGAGGTGCATCTCTGAATAATATCAACTTTAATCTCTATTTTAGAAAAAGTATTTTTGACAATAAGTCAAACACCAATGAACTTAATTAGTTTAAGCATCTAAAGCCAAAAGATGAGAATTTTCTGAAACTAAAAACTTAAAAAAAAAAAATCCAAATGCCAAGTTAACTTAAGGCAACAAGTTATTTGAGTGCATAGAAATAAAATTCATTGCCAAAGCAAGACAAAGGTAAAAATAAAGAAATTACTAGAAATTTTCAGGGCCAATAAGAAGAAACAAAGGACAAGTACTCTTCAAAAGTAAACTAAACAAAAAATGTGCAATTTATAAAAAAGGAACTTTCAGAAATGGGAGTAATCCTATAATCCTAAATTACTGGTAAAGTACAGTGGACCCCCGGATTTCGTCAATAATTCATTCCAGAATGCTGTTCGAGTGCAGTTACCGAATGAATTTGTTCCCATAAGGACGAATGTAAATTAGATTAGTCCGTTTCAGACCCCCAAAAATACACTTACAGAATTGTTCGAGTTGGGAGCTGTACGAAATCCAGGATCCACTGTATATCTTAACTTTCAGTCATGAAGTCTCACTATAAATATTTAACTTGTATGCTAGAACAATAGAAAGGAAATACAAGAAAATAGCAGAAAGGAAATAAAAGTAGAAATACTAGAAAATTAAAATGTACACAAACAAAAACTAACATATGAAGGTGAATGTGTCAAGGTATATTATACCAACAAATGAACAAGACAGATGTTAGGAAACCTTTATTAGATCAAATTCACTTCTGGTGAGTAAAACTTGTCCAAAATGAACTTTCCCAACATTGCATCTTTCTTATACAGATAAAGTAAAATTTGTAATGTGGAGAATGGAGGGAAAGGAGCAAGGGGGAATAAGTGGAAGGTAATATGTATCTTCACAACTGATTTTTAAAAGTATCTGTTTATTTCATAAAATGTTAATGGGATGGGGAGGGGGGGTCAAATTATGTATGGATAGACGGAAGCCTACAAATTAAACTATTCCAACTTACTTGTAAACTAGGTCATTATGGCAGGTTTCATCAAAAGCATAATCAAATCTGAAATTTTGATTTTCCAGATATTTTGTTAGGTCTACTTTCGTTCGTGGTTCATGAACGTATAGCGTGTTTCTCTTCGGAATGGTGATTACATCTATTTCTCTTTTACTTTGCTCTGGAAAAAAAAATAAGTAGATTTTTACTAGATACAGTGACTTCATTTTTTTTTTTTTTTTTTTTTTAACACCGGCCACATCCCACCGAGGAACGGTGACCTAAAAATTTTTTTATTAACACCGGCCGATTCCCACCAAGGCAGGGTGGCCCGAAAAAAAAAACTTTCTTTTTACATGTAGTAATTTATACAGAAGGGATTAATGGCAAATATAAGAAATATGGTTGGGTTGCAATTTAAGTGTCTTGCACAAAGTCGAAAGGAAATAAGACACCCTAAATAAAGTTGAATTGAACCAACACAGCTGGTAATAGGGGTGGAGGGTAGGGAGGCAATAATAGAAATATGTATTCAAAGATTCACATGATAATGGTTCAGCACGTGCTGAAATGCCATCAGTTGTATCTCCAGTTTGAGGATTAGATTTTTGTTTGTTTTACCTCCTTACCAAGCTAAGGTGACTATAGGAAAATAATTCACTATCGTTCATTCAGTCAGTGTCTTGCCAGAAGTGTGGTGACATCACAATTCACCCTCCAACTGAAACATCCCCACCTCAGTGCAGGCACTGCCCTTCCCACCTCCAGACCCAAAATCCTGCTATTTTCCCTTAATGCCATCATTAATGATACTTCTCTCTTACTTCCACAGTATGTCCATTAAAAAACACCCATCTCCATTTACTCCTATCAAACTCAAGCCTGTTGGATGCTCAAGCCCCAAAAATTCAATTTCTTTTTTTTTTACCCTCCTCCCTCCAACTATTCCTGGGAATACCTCCTGTACCTACCTACCACTCCATTTCCATACACCACTGTCACCCTATTCCCTTTCCATCCCCTCTACATGCCCTCTGAATTATGTCGTTTTAATTCTCAGATTAATACCTGTTCATTGTTATTACTGAAAAGGTTGGTGGATGAATTTGGGAGGGTACATTAAAGGAAATTAAAAGTGAACATAGGAAAGCACAGTGATGAGAGTAACAATTTAGGTAATGAAAGATTGGATATCATAGTGGAAGGATGGAAAATGGAGGAAGTGAATGTGTTCAGATAGTAGTAGTACCTTGACTTACGAGTGCCCCAACTTATGAGTTTTCCGAGTTATGAGCCGTCGCTCAGTATTTTTTGCTTTCAGTCGAGAGCCAAAATCCGAGTTACGAGCAAGCTTCAAATATGCCACCACTCACAGGAGAGGAGAAATATAATCCTACTAAAATGTTCTATAATGTATGTCCTAAGTAAAGAGAAAATTCTGGAACATGTGTAATACATGTTCAGCAGGCGAGCTGGTTAGGTGGCTGGCTGGCTGATTTGATTTGGCTGTGTATCTCCTCCTGTGCCGAGCCATCTGTCTCACAGGTACACAAAGTCAGTGTAAATTACCTAGGATAACCCAAAAAATCCAGACAAAGTGCTATACTGTGTTTGTAGATATAAGGCATAATAAGCATGACTGGCAAGTAATACACATTTTCACATGTTCAGGAATCAGATGTGACCGACTCTGCATCGTGTGTAATACCTGTTGGTTCATGAGCGGCTTTTCTCTGAAACAGACGGGAAGACAAACACAGGCAGACAGTAAGACATAAGCAGAGACAGATAAACAGAGCTAGACACAAATAGACAGAAACAGATAGACATGTTTATTTGTAATAGTGAAAAATAAAGCCAAGGCAGTGCACGATCAAATGTCACTCCACTGCTGCACTGTCAGCAGTGAAGAGACTCATCTTACACCGTGCTTCAAGGAGTTTCATATATACTCCAGCATTTCTAAAACATTACTGGGACCTGGCAAAAAAGGCAAAAATCATTTATTTATAAATACATTTTTCTTATTTAAAAACCCATAACAATTGGGGTGTTTTTTTTTTGGCTGGAACGGATTAATGGCATTTCAATTAATTTCAATGAGGAAAATTTATTTATATGAGCAAACCGAGTTACGAGCTGGGTCACGGAACGAATTAAACTCTTAAGTCAAGGTACCACTGTATTTGGGAGTGGACTTGTCAGCAGATGGATCTATGAAAGTGAACCATAGAACTGACAAGAAAAAGGTGGGTAGTTAAGTGTAGTATGTAATAGCACACATCTGTCAAGACAGTGATAAGAGCGAATTACGGTTAAAGTGTTTCTTCTTTTTCACATCACCCTACCTCAGTGGGAGACGGCCAGTTAAAAAATGTAACTAATCCCAAGGAAGTTATAATAACCATGGGAAAACACTACATCTTTCAATTCAAGTATTAACTCCCAATTCCTTGAATCACAAGCCTTTCACCAGTATCAGGGGATGAATTTTTAGCCATGCTCCCATAACCTAATATTCCTGCCTTCAATATTGTACATTATATTTTAAAATATTTACCTTTTTTATTAAGTGGTCTTTTTCTAACAGCAACAGTAATTTGATGTTCTTCTAGAGGGTCACCATCTTTCAATGTCCGAAACTCCAGCTGCGATCTAGAAATGAAACGAAGCTAAAGATTAATCAATGGGAATGTAGCAAAGCTTTGATCAATGGGTCACTTGCTCCAGACTACTGAGTAACAAACACTAAATATACTTTGCACACTGTGTGCACTATACCTTTGTAGAATAGCCAATAACTTGCTCTAGGCCCTACACTACTCAACCATGTTTTATCTATTGTACAAAAAAATCACTATTACAACAATTATGCCAGTCAAAACTAAAAACTGAAAACAAAATAGAAATGAGGTTCACTGCAATGTACATGACAGCTGGATATGTTGAAGAGTAAGCCATATCCAACAGTTGCATATCTTTATTGACTGAAATGCTTCACCTACACAGGTTTGTCTTACTCTCCAACTAGTCAACATTATACGTATATCATTTTCAACAATGCTGGACATGTGCTGATGCAATGGGGCCACTAATATAAATACAAATGGTTGAATTCAGGCAGCCACTAATTTTAAACCAAGGAATTCATATAATTACAACACATGATAATGGTAGCAATGGTTCCTAATGGATTAGTGGTATAAAAATTGTACAAACATTATCATTTTTTTAATTCATAAGCGCTATACCCATGCGAGTCATTCAGCGCAAGATGTGGTGGCGGCTTGATACTCCGTCTGGCGAGTGCCAGACGGCTGTGCTTCCTATACATACTCACAATGTCCAGGAACATGTATAGGGAACAATGCAGACCCAAGAATAGGCTGCATTTTCCAGCTTATGAACTTGCTGCCCTTAGTATCACTAAGTGCAAACATTCTTTAACCAATACTGTTCCATTTACTAACTGTCCTGGCTAAGGCTGAAATACCTACGGTTTTACTATACTGTTCTGATAGTAATCTCATCAATCAAATCTAGAAACATTAGCAGATTAGAAGATTACTTCACTAGTGTACAAGTGGCAACATTTAATGATGATCTGTAATAATACAATGACAACCTTACAAGTCTTTTTTCTTCAACGAGTCGGCCGTCTCCCACCAAGGCAGGGTGACCCAAAAAGAAAATCCCAAAAAAGAAAAATACTTTCATCATCATTCAACACTTTCACCTCACTCATACATAATCACTGTCTTTGCAGAGGCGCTCAGATACGACAGTTGAGAATAAGTCCCTCCCAACTGTCACTATCTTTACAAGTTTTTTTTTTTTTTTCAACAAGTCGGCCGTCTCCCACCGAGGCAGGGTGACCCAAAAAGAAAGAAAATCCCCAAAAAGAAAAAACTTTCATCATCATTCAACACTTTCACCACACTCATACATAATCACTGTCTTTGCAGAGGAGCTCAGATACTACAGCTGAGAAAAGTCCCTCCCAGCTGTCACTATCTCAGACCCCTCCTTTAAAGTGCAGGCATTGTACTTCCCATTTCCAGGACTCAAGTCCAACTAAATCAATTAACTGGTTTCCCTGAATCCCTTCACACAATGTTACCCTGCTCACACTCCAACAGATCGTCATGTCCCAAAAACCATTCGTCTCCATTCACTCCTATCTAACACGCTCACACATGCTTGCTGGAAGTCCAAGCCCCTCGCCCACAAAACCTCCTTTACCCCTTCCCTCCAACCTTTTCTAGGACGACCCTACCCCGCCTTCCTTCCCCTACAGATTTATACGCTCTCCAAGTCATTCTACTTTGATCCATTCTCTCTAAATGACCAAACCACCTCAACAACCCCTCTTCAGCCCTCTGACAAATACTTTTAGTAACTCCACACCTTCTCCTAATTTCCACATTCCGAATTTTCTGCATAATATTTACACCACACATTGCCCTTAGACAGGACATCTCCACTGCCTCCAGCCTCCTCCTCGCTGCAGCATTTGCAACCCATGCTTCACACCCATATAAGAGTGTTGGTACCACAATACTTTCGTACATTCCTTCTTTGCCTCCATGGATAACGTTTTTGTCTCCACAGATACCTCAATGCACCACTCACCTTTTTTCCTTCATCAATTCTATGGTTAACCTCATCCTTCATAAACCCATCTGCTGACACATCAACTCCCAAATATCTGAAAACATTTACTTCTTCCATAATCCCTCTCTCCAATGTGATATCCAATTTTTCTTTATTTAAATCGTTTGATACCCTCATCACCTTACTCTTATCTATGTTCACTTTTAACTTTCTACCTTTACACACTCTCCCAAACTCGTCCACTAACCTTTGCAACTTTTCTTTAGAATCTCCCATAAGCACAGTATCATCAGCAAAAAGTAACTGTGTCAACTCCCATTTTGCATTTAATTCTCCATAATTTAATCCCACCCCTCTCCCCAACACCCTAGCATTTACTTCTTTTACAACCCCATCTATAAATATATTAAACAACCATGGTGACATTACACAACCCTGTCTAAGACCTACTTTTACCGGGAAGTAATCTCCCTCTCTCCTACACACCCTAACCTGAGCCTCACTATCCTCACTATCTTTACAAGTACGTACAGTAATTAAATATCTTAAGTTACCTGAACTCTCTAATCATATTGAGAAATTCCCATTGAGGATTTCCTGGATCTAGATTCATAAGGGCTTCCTTCTCTTCCTTTTTCTCCGCTTGTTGTTTTCTACGCTCCTCTCGCTTCTTCTGAATACGGTCAACTTCCTTAACCACATTACTTCGCCGCCGAGCTGACAAGATAAATTCAAAAACCCATGAATAATATAATGCACTCAAACTTAATTCAGCATTTTACCTCAACACAGGTTTTCTAAGCTGTTAATATGTAATTTATCAAGTAAATGCAAATTTATGTCTATATATGTACTTAAAATCAGTTTAATATAAATTTTATCAGCCTATATTAAAAAAAAAATTATCTAAATACTTAAAGATTTGCTTAAAACATGCTTGTATTATTTACATTCAAAGAAAAAAAATGTACTGTATTGTATATAAAACAATATGCAGTACCTGAATTACAGTATTTACACATGTATACACAAATAACTCGCATAAAAGAAACTAATGAAGTCGTTTTTGTCCAACTTAGACCATTAACGGTTGGTCCAAGTCAAACCAAAACAAGTTTCTTTCTATGTGCAGGTTATTTGTGTGTTCTTCCAGTCACAGTATTATGCCTTTTTGTTCTTTACATACTATAATGGTGTCAATAGACTGCACCTTAAAATAAAGGGTAGGGGGGAAAATACAGTATTATACACCCACTACTTCATTAGTTGGAACCAATACTGGGTGAAAGAAATTAAGATTACTTCTAAATTTTAAATTTACTCAAAATTTGGAATTAATTCTGCATTTCCTAATTTTTCTAAACATGACCGACAATTGTCAACTTTCTAAGCGGTTTGCATATTGTTCATTTACGTGTTAAGTTTTTCTTTTTAATTGTTAGCTAGTTTAAACGAGACAAGAATGATGAGTAAATGCTCAAAATTCTCCTGGAGTCCTATGAAAATGGTGAATTGTCAATTTGATAAGTTAGAGATTGCTTGTCGAAAATTCGTCACTCCATTCAGTACTAGCAATCTCAGGTGAGCAAGTATAGTTGGTAAATGAGAAAGATTAATATTTTAGGTTCAGCCCATACTACACTTTTAGATTGATAAGAAAGCAGTAAATTTGGTTAATCATTCAGCACAATGAATGTGGGAAGCTTGATATATCTGATGATCACCAGACCAAATATCTGTTCTCAAACTTTTCCCCCTCCCCTCCCTACAGTCTTAAGCTAAAATAAGAAAGCACACAATTTTTGAGAGCACAATATCATAGCAGGGAGAAATTTTATAACTCAGACACTAAATGTTCAAATAACCCACACATAGAAGAGGGGAGCTCCCCTATATGTGCGGGTTGTGTATTGTTCCAGTCACGGTATTGTGCCTTTTTTGTTATTTACTAAATGCTATGAAGGATATAGAATAATTTTTTGATGGCCTTTTATGTACAGAGAAAAGAATGAAGTAATGGAAGCATTCGGAATGCTACTTAAGGTTTGTAGGTACTCCAACCCTAGATACTGTATTAAAAAAAGTAAAAGATGTAACCTGTAAAATGAAAATATCAATATACTATACAAGACAAAACACTAGTATTTTTTACATTTGTCCTGAAGAATACACTAATGTATACAGGATAACTGGGAAATATTGGTGACAAATCAATTAAGCATGACAGAAAAAATTTGAAAAGTTATAAAGCATCTGTCAAATAAAATGCAATGATTAGATATAAGCAGGAGACTGATCTCTTATAGAAGCAGAGTTTAAATATAAAAAATAAGAATTGTGAAAACTGAAGTGAAAGGAACATTTATGAATGAACTAAAGTAACGAGATGTTGGGACAAGTCTTCCGCAGCAAGGATAATAAGCCTTTCTGAAAATCACAACGCAAACTTTCAGACAGAAACCAAAAAGGTGATCATGGTGGGTTGTCGAGTACATAGACCAGCGGAAGGAATGCCGTTTGATGTAGGGATGTATCTGATGTGAAAAATTTAGATATCCGGTATGCGGGTGTGTATACGGATGTCTTACTTACTCATTTTACGGATGCAAATGCGGATGTAAGAAATTGTGCGGATGTTCCGCGGATGCAAGAAATTGTGCGGATGTTCCGCGGATGCAAGAAATTGTGCGGATGTTCCGCGGATGCAAGAAATTGTGCGGATGTTCCGCAGATTTCGGATGCGGATGTATATATGAATATCTGTTTGCTGTGAAATACGGATGCGGATGTAAGAAATTGTGCGGATGTTCCGCAGATGTGGATGCAAATATCCGATACATCACTAGTTTGATGTAGTGAGGATGAAAAATTGTCAAGATATTGCACCACTATAGTTTAAAACTATAGTGCATAAGATTGATTTCAGTTCAAGGCTGAATAAGAATGGGTATGTGATACCACTATCAATGTAATTTCTTATATGGGCAAGAGGGTAACAGATTCTATGGTGATAACAGTAGTAGCAGTGGTCGTGGTGGAGGTAGTCTAAGAGAAAAAAAAAAAATAAAGTACAGGAGAGCTGATAGTTCATGAGGGTGGGACCAAAAATATGGGGAAAGAAAGTCATAGGACAGAATTCAGACAGAAGAAAGGTAAAGAAAATATAGGAAAGGTACTATATAACAAAACTCTTAAGGATTAAAAATACTCAAAACTATTTCTAATGCTGTCCATGAATAATGTTTCAAGATGCTACTACTTTGATGGACCAGTAATTGATGAACTCAAATATTTTAGTTCAAAACTTAGGTTGAAGGCAAACAACTAAAAGTTTATGTAAGGATTTCTGAAGATTCTATACCTTAACATCTGTTAGATGAAGTTTGATAAAGTATAAACAAGATCTTTCAAGACTTTTCATTCCTCAAAATGAAAAAAAGAATATCAAAGCTGTTAGTTATGAAGCATAGACTATTCTTACACCGACATTTGTTGCTCCAAGTCCATATTGCTCTAAACAAATTTTACATACCCTAATATTCCTCACTTCTCACGCATCCTCACTTCTCAAACAAAAACCTTCACTTACTAGGTGCATAAACCAGCATTTTGAAAGCTTGACAAGTTTCAAGTGTTATCAGACATACTTAGAAGCCATGATGCCTGGTGAAGACTAAACACTGCCAGTGTTTCTAAACGATAGAGCAAAGACACTCAAATATTGTCCAGCATGAAGAATAAGAACATGTGCCAATATGTTGGAATGCTATAAAGCAACTCTGATGGTAGAAAACAGGAATGGTAATAAATTATAGGGAGAATACCAGTGAAACATTTGTTTAGGAATGGTTGAGAAAAGGTCACAAAACTATGAAAAGTTTGTGATTAAAAAAATGGGGTCAGAAAAATGAATGAAACATTTATATGGTTTGGACATAATTAAGGGGGAAATGATGACAAGTGACAAAAGGGTAAACAACGGGGATAAAAGATTAGAGAAAAATATTGTAAAAAAAAAATTAACAAGTGTTATGATCTTGCAATTCCAATTTAGAAGGATATTTATAGAAAAAAAATATTAAACAGATAGTCATTATTTTAAGACCTAGGTATCGCTAAAGGACAAAATCAGGAATGAAAATTTCATAAAGTTTCAAAAAATAAATCTTGCAAAGTTAGAAAAATATACAGTATATAACCACCCTTCTCTGGATGTGAAAAAAATTTGATAAAACTAATTATCACATTAACTCCACCTACTTATCTTGTAAACTTACCCAAGGAGCCGACAGCAACGGCTATGCCTCGCCCTACAATAAGAATAAATGTCCACCAAGTATCTTTTAAATCTTCTACATTTGTACTAACCAGGTTATTTTTTTTTCCCTTAATTCAAAATTGGTTTTCTTCTTAAAAAAATGAAAATTAACAAGATCTATTAATGAATTTGGAGGAAAAAAAAAAAAAGTCTTCACTATCAAAATTCTTTTGCCAGAAGTGCAGACACATCACAGTTCAAATACCAATCCAAACTGCAACAGTTCTATCCCTCCTTTACAATGAATATACTCTACTTCCCATCTCCAGGACTCAAACCCAGCAAACCATTTTCCCTAAATTTCATGTTACCTTGCTTACACTAACAGCAGGTTAATACATAAAAGCCAATTTTCTCCATTCTGATTACACACACTTACACAAGCCTGCTAGATACTGAAGTCCCTAGCCCCCCAAAACCATCTTTACCTCCTCCCTCCAATCCTTCCTATGATCCACCTCATCATTCAGACCCATCCATCAATATGTCCACTCCTAAATATCCAATTAATTACATTCAGATATACTTGGAAGGTGATGACAAAGAATTAAAGCTCCTCTCCTACAGTTCAAATAAGCAAAAGGATAGGCAATCATTATACAAAGTTTAACACGTTCATGTCTTCCCTCCTCCAACCCTCTTTTCTAAACTATCATTACTCTGAAGGAAAGGTAACCCCAAGAGATGAAATATTCACCATCACTCACACTGTCTTCCCAGAGGAAGAGACTTCATTATCCAATAACCCACTATACCTCAGCATCCCCACCCATCCTGCAACAGGTAGTACTATTTCCAACCTCAAGACTGGGCCAAGTCAAGAAAAGAATTATGATTTAACAAAACACTTTTCTATATTGTATTACCCCTAAAATAAAAATTATGCAGGAACTAGCACTCACCAGAACTAGCCTAAGTGCAGACTTTTCATTGATGTACATGAAAATCAATTAAGTTAATGAAATACAGTACATGATACTTACCAAGTAAATTAAAAATCAAAGACAATGGGCAATATACTGAAGTCTGAAAAGTTTATAACTAGTGCTCTATTCTTAGCATTATAAAATGCTCTCTACTCATGGGTGGGAATCAATTTAAGCTAAGTAGCTCTCAAAACAAACTTTGGGAGACTGTAGATCTGTTACATACAGACCAGAACTAAACTAATTTACTTTTAAATGAAGATGGCAACAAAAGGAAAATATGCATTTGCAGGAACTAGTATACTGAGCAGTCAAACCTAACATACTACTAGAGTCAAAACCTTTTAGTAAATAAAAACACTTGTCTATCCCTAAACTCTATTGCATTGTTATTAAAAGATTTCACACATACAAAATATACTATTGCAAGTAATAAAATTCAACAAATTACTCAATTACTTTTAATATGCATTAACTCTTTCCTAGAATTCCTTTACTGTTTCTCAAACCAGTAAACCATTATTTTCCTCTATTTCCCACCCAGTGCAGAAAATATTTTAGCATCTTTCACTCCAAATTCATACTTGTCATAGAATACAATATGACTAAAATCTCTTGAAAAATAACTATGCAGTTTAAGCCTTAGATGACTATATTAGTCCATTTAAAGGTAAAGAACTTCATGTCAGAACTAAATTTAGTTTTCAAATTGTTAAAGTACTGTAGATAATTTATGGTAGAGTCAAATTCTCGCTGGGGCCAGCATGATCTCAGGTTGCTAATAAACCTACAGCAAGAATGGTCAACTCACAAGCTGGTACAGATGAAGCTTTGCTAACAGTGGACGTGGAAATGTTTTCTGTAGATCTGGCAGGCGACTGGCCAATCTTGTTTTGCAAATTTGACCGAACTTCTCCATTCTGTGGTGGTTTCACAAGGTAGCTTGGACGAGGCGGTTTGAATCTGATGGGAAATGTTGCTTATAATACATACAGTACATACATGTATATGGCTACTATCTTGGTAAAGCAAATTTAATTCATGTGGCTATGTTATCAATATACAGTGGAACCTCGGTAATCGAACTTAATTTAATTTGTTCCAGAAGGCTGTTCAAGTGCCGATCTGTTCGAGTAATGAACGAATTTTTCCAAACCAATTTTAGTTTTGGTTGGCTGTTATCACTAATCTTCATAGGCCCCATGGTGGCTTATTTATACAAAAAACACCAAAAAATGCAAAACACGAAACAGTTTACAGGGAAATTCTGGCAGGTTGTGTTTGGTCGAGTGCCGAGGAAACTGCAGATTACCAAGCAATTTTTTTACTGAATAAAGTGTTCAAATACCTAATTACTCGAGTAGGGAGCTGTTAAAGTACCGAGGTTCCAATCCCTTTGATCATGAACATGCTTGAGGGAATGTAACATCAACCAATGCAGGATAAAAGCAAGATAAATATTGAGCTTTTCATTTTTAATTATAAAATCACCAGGATACAAGCAAAGGTCAAAATAGGGTGGAACAAACACTAGACCCTTAAGTATGCTATTGCCACACCACATTCAAGTGTCATTTCAAACAAGCAAACTGCCCTAAAACTAAGCTTTTCAAAAATTATCTACACAAGCATCACTAATCAAGTGACCTTTAGACAAGTTATCCCAGAGAAAACATTTGAATTTAGCACAAAAATGGACACCTGCAATAAAGCTATGGTAAACTAAGCATTTAAGATAAAAAATAACAACCTTAACCAACCTTTGCTTCTTGTGACAGGTGCTGCTGCTGGCTGAGTTATCTGTGACTGCCGTGAATACTGTGGATAATTTTACTTCATTATTATACGTACAATTATACAAGATTACACACCATTATTAGTTTATGTGAAATCTTTTAAATACTTAAAAGCCAAACTACAGTGGTTTAACTCTAGTGCAACATCCAAATACGGATTTTATAAACAGACGTTTTATTTTATTTATTACATACGTGTACGTACTGTATCTGCCTATCAATGTAGCTCTTCGGCAGAGATCCAGGTTCAGGCAGTAACTATACACAAGAATGTACCAAAACATCTCCAATGATTAAAGGATATCTTTTTTTACCTTATCACATTATCATGACAAACCATTTAAAATTAATATGGTTGAAGTAAATTTGAATACTATATATGGAATGGAATAGTTACTGTTTAAAGCACTAAAATCATAAGGAAGCCCCATAAATGTAATGATGTTTTTTAGTCTTGTAACTACAAAGTATTACCATTTATTATTGTTGGTGTTATAATAGTAGGGGCACTATGTTAAAGTATTATAGTAATAAATAGTAAAAATAGAGTATAATTAATCACCCCCTTTATTCTGCAATTCCAGAAATGCAGAGAGCTAAACCAACCACTTGTTTCACACTATCCCCATATGACACCTATATAACATAGGGTACCACCCTCCTTCCACCTGGGTACACCATCTTTACCAACTTACTTTGCTCCATTTTACATGATAAACTATCTATCCCCAATTTAGGCTCAATTAGTAAAATTTTCATAGTGCCATACTGTCATTAATTTCTTTTTCTCTTTCTTATCCTCTGTAGAGCAAATGCAATAAAAGACAGTGACAAGTGAAGGAATGCCAAACAGGAAATAAAGGCCAAGGCACTTAGATTTTGCCAAGAAAGCTTTAGAATAAAGGGTAAAAAAAAAAAACCAAGCAGATGAATTTGAATCCAATGGGTAAAAGCAGAGATGAACAATGAGAACACACAAGAGAAAGGGTTGGTGGGGGATATTAAAAATTTATAATGCAGGTGACAAGATAGAAATATGATGAAGAAACAAGGTTATTAGAACTAATGAAAAGCTATTACTAAGATGATAAAATCCAGAAGTCAATAAAATAGCTTTGATGGGTGCAATTACAATACAAGCAGAAGCTGAAAGAACAAGAGTATAAAGTGATGGAATGGTTGGTGTTGTATGCTCCAGACTATTCAACATCTTACCAGAAGATATCAAACACTGCTGGGACAAGTGTACAAGTCTTTAAGAGGGAACTGGACAAGTATCTTTACCATGTGCCAAATCAACCAGGCAGCAGGCCACCAGCAGCAACAGCCTGGTTGACAAGGGAAGCACCAGATAAGCCTGGCCCATGGCCAGGCTCTGGGAGTAGAAAAATTCTTGGAACGTAAAGGTAAGGTATGGAAAAAAATGGAAGGTACTCAAGACCTGGAAGAACCAAAAATGGCTCCTTTACATGAAGACAGGACTGAAAAAAAATGTACAAATTATATGGAATAAGATCAATAGTATACTAGGTAAGGCAAATGCCAGAATTAAGATTAAAAAATGTTTTAAAAATGTTAGAGGGTGTATGGATTAAGTGCAAATGAAAAATTAAATATTTGGGAAAGATGTATTTTTTTCCCCATTTGTAGCCCAACAAAGACTTATGCCAAGGTGGAATGGAGAGGGACAAGATGAGTGTTGTGAATGTAGCCATGGAGTAGGGGGCAGGTTGCTCCATGAAATGAAAATTTTATACAGGGAAGCAAGACAGCATCAAATAGCAAAGGAGAAGAGCTTCCAATATGAGGACTTAAATATGCATGTTGTCTCAATTTCTGCTAAGATTACTGATGATCTACACAAGAAGTTGCAGCAGCTGAGAAAAGTTTCACCAATACAGCAGGTTTTATCAATCAGTTCAAAATCAAGTAAAAATGGAATACGAAAAACAGTAACGCGACAAAAAGAAATAATGGAGTACAAGTCAGAACAAAATGAATAGAAGTAGTTAATATATTCAGATATTTGGGAACAGACCTAGCTAAGTTGCTGTAGAATACAGAGTACATGGAAAGCTTGTCAATGGTTGCTAAATTGTAAATTTATCATATTAGTTTTACCAACTCTTGCATGGAAAGAAAATATCTTTGAAAGTGACAAGAGATTTTAAAGCAGTGGAAATATGTTAGATCAATGTATGGTTCAAGTGTCAAGCACAATACAAAATTAAAAAAATAGCAAATTACGGTACAAAAAGTATACTGTAAATTAATCAGTTATAATGGAGTCTTAGTTACATCGGCTATTTACAATATAAACTTAAAGATTTTTAACAGTTTACTGAATATACACAATGCACGTTTATAAATCACAAGTGTCAGGTATAATTACTCAAATTACATTATTTAAAGAGTAAGAATGCAATACAGTACTTGAGCTAATTTTAGTCAAGATATTAGCAGGTCAAGTACAGTAAATACTGTAGCTACAACTAGTATTGTACTAGTAATGGTGGAAAGTAGTTTTTCATACAGCTGGAGGATACACAGTTCTAGTTCAAATACAAAAAGATGCTACAAGAAATTGTCAATATCTGGTACACTATACAGATTTTGGTTACAATGTCAAATTCTAAAAGCTGTGTAAACTAAAAATATTGGCCAATCAGTTCCCAAAAATACAAACAAATTTCCTAATTGTTTAAACAAAATGAGTGAAAAAATTATTTATTTTCATAAAGTATATTACTGATACACAGGACTTGTCTAGCACTTCCGAAAGGTAACATTAAAAACAAAAAGTTGTAGTGGTATCAAGTTTTCAGTGAGTGCACCACTCCATTACAGCACCACAAGACCAGAGTAGATACAGACAAGACAAGACTGCTGGTGCAGCAGAATTAACATCACTTTCCTTAGAGGCTCAACTGTGATGCGACCGGTATACTATTATACATGTGAATTAATGGGTGCTAAATCTGAAGTTATGCTGAAAGTTCGAGCACAGACTGGGGCCCCATTATGCTAAAAGTTTTACCCGAATAAATGTTAAGTCTACTACAGAAAATACAAAGAGTAAATAGGAAAGATTATGTTATCAACAGCAACGAGAAGCCACAGCTGGGAGAGAGAGAAAGAAAAAAAAATGCTGAAGACAAGGATATTTTACAAATACAGTGGACCCCCGAGTTTCGGTCATAATTCGTTCCAGAAGGCTGCTCAAGTGCCATTACCAAACAAATTTACTCCCTTAAGGAATAATGTCAAGTAGGTTAGTCCATTTCAGACCCCCAAAAATACACTTACAAAAGCTCTTACAAAAATACACTTACATAATTGGTCGCATTTTGAGGTGACCAAAACTCAGGGGTCCACTGTAGTGAAATTTATGGCTTAAATATGAATCAAACAGTAGTTTACCCTACAACCACTGAACTTCAAACTAAATGACTGGGTACCACAAACATTTCTTCCATTAACCACAAACTGGTAAATTCACTTTGCCTTGTGTCCTACTGTCATGTCCTGACTGCCCAACTGCCTGCTTGCTGATGTCATGTAGGCTAGTCTATCAATAAAAAAGCTAATTTTTTTAATACTAAATCAAAACGTATCTAGTACACCACACTGCAAACACCTGTTATCAGTATCAAGGGTGTTGTTCACCCTTGTAGCCCAGCCTGGGGCCAGGTTTCTCTGTTGCTTGCCTGTTGAACCAGGCTGCTGCTGTTGCTTACCTTGCTGACCCCCACAGCTATCACAATCCGCTTCACCTGGCACTTAGCATAGTCCTTTTTCAGACTTCTACATTTGCTCAGGCAATATTTTTCATTTATCTGCTGGTAGCAGGTTGACTAGTTGTGGACCACTGATGTTGATGGTGTTCTCTTATTGAGCTATGGTGATTTTGTTTATCACAGGGTTTATTTTACACTTACTTTGATCTCTCATTTCAACTAGACATGGCTTTGTGTAGATTTGCAATCATGCCCTTAAATATCCTTTCTATATATATATTATCAGGTATCCCTTGCTAAGGTATATTCTTAGTAATTTATGACTTCCTTCATAAATATTTAACCAAATGTATCCCTTTATATTTCCCAAGACCTCTAAAAAAAAAATAGAATGCATAAACATGTAGCACGACTAAAATCCGTTAGCACTTAAACATGCAATTACAAACAAAATCAATCGTCCAGAAGTTTAAGAACTGACTTGAGATTCTTTGAAGTATCCTGGTCACACAGTTACTGTACAAGTTGTGAGAAGCAACCATCTAATTGATCACAGTATCAGAGGTGACCAAGGAAGCCAAGCCTGTACCAGGATTACTTAATTCACAACTTTTACATATAATAACCAAAAGTATTTAAGAGGACTTTTTTTTTACACAAACCCTGCAACTGGTTGCGAGAAGGGTTTTACCCATCGTAGCCTGGCCTGAAGCCAGATTTCCATTTTGAATGGCTGGTGAACCAAGCTGTTGCTGCCAGCAGTACAGAGGCTTACACAGCCATCACAATCTGGCACATTTACAGGCATTAAACCAGTTTTCCTCGTGGACACTACCTGCATCGCACAATTAGGCTTTCTAATACATACATATGTATGATTTAATAGTACATCCTCCAACATATGTGCATTTATCTAAAAATTATAAAAACCATGCCCCAATTTTTTTTTTCAAAATACTATTTATACTTATCATGCCCATATAAAATGAAAGTATGATCAACCAGAATATTAAATTCTAAATTAAATTTACTATTATAGAAGTCAACATTGAGCTCTGGGTTCAGGGAGGGCAAAACGGGACATCCACGTACAACACACGCACACACACTAACGAAACAAGAGGAAAACAACAAATGGACAAGATCCAGCAATGCATCAGATCCAGATGGACATACACTGTATGTATTAACTAGGATGCAAAAATACTACTGACGGGATGCAACTAAGAATCAGTCGAGTAATGAACATAACTGGGTATACCATACATATGCACAGAAATTGTCAAATTAAACTTTCGATTAAACAAAATATACGTCTGAAAACGAAGGTACTGTAAAGAGACGATCATACAATATGAATTACAATGCATTACTTACAGCATCATCATCCACATCATCATCATCATCCTGGGGAATGCATGAAGGGGAGGGGGGAAGAGGGACTAAGTGCATTAAAAGTATCATTGAAGATTTACAATGTCGTTCAGAAATGAACAATAAAGTTACGTGTTGGTCAGAAATGAACAGTTATTGCAATGCTAGCTTACTATACAGTATGTAATTATCCACATTTGACTGCTTGCAAATCATTAAGAAATGTGTACACAGAAATATTTGCCATAATACAGTACAGATTTATTATTACCTTTGATTTTTCCACTGCTCATTTTATTCACAGCAAACGTTCTTATATTTTAATGTAAAAAAATGTGTTTACTGTGACAATTACCAATGAAGAAAGTTTAATAATACAAGGTGTGAAACATCATTGCTAGCGGGTTTCAAGCAATGACCCATGAATAAAATACAGTGGAACCTTGGTACTTGAACTTAATTTGTTCCAGAAGGCTGTTCGAGTGCCGATCTGTTCGAGTACTGAACAAGTTTTTTCCCAACCAATTTTCTTTTTTGTTGGCTATTATCACTATTCTTAGGCCCCATGATGACTTATACAAATATAAAAAAAAACACCAAAAAATGCAAAGAAACACGAAATAGTTTACAGGGAAGTTCTGGCAGGTCGTGTTTGTTTGGTCGAGTGCTGAGCAAACTGTCAACTACCTAGTGATTTTTTTTTACGGAACAAAGCGTTCGAATACTGAGGTTCCACTGTAATCATTTCTCTTTGTAATGCTATAATTTAACAGGATAGTGATAGTACTGTAATCTCTTATTTGTGCCTATTTATAGTTACATGGTTTGTAGCATTTAAGATCTGGTCTTAAATTAATTTATCATAGTTTACAATATACAAATACTCAGTGTTTTTAAGAAACTACATTCTCAGGTCACTCCAGTCACTTGCCACCAATGCCTAAGGTATTTTCTTATCTTTGATGCATACCTTACCTCATGTTGTCTTAAATTTTATCCTCTTGGTCATCCTACTGCTAAGGCAAAATGATAGTCTTATTTGGCTTTCCTTAACCCCCCAAAAAAGGAACATTTTTGCCAGAAGTGACATCACAATTCAGATAACCCTCCTAACTGCAACAACCCCATACCTACTGCAGGTGCTGCACTTCCCATCTCCAGGACTCTGTTTGGCTAACCAGTTTCTCTGAATCCCTTCACAATTTACTCTGCTCATATTCCAATAGTAAATTGAATCTTAACCATTTTCTCCACTCTCACTGCTCTTAACAAGCTCTCTCAATCCTCCTATTGGAGGTTCAAGATCAAAGACTGGAAACCTCCTTTATCCCCCCCCCTCTTACCTAACTCGTCCCGGAACAACCCTAGCTCTTTCCCTCCACCCTAAATTTATAGTGTATCTTCTCAGTCAACTTATTGAGTTATCCTCTCTAAATGCCCAATCCACCTTAACCTGTGCACCTTTCTAGTTTAATACATTTTCTAGGTTCTGACTATTCTCTAACTGCCCTGATGCCACAGTTTTTCATTCTTTCTAAACTTTCAGTTTTCACTGCAGAAAGTTATGGGGTAGTCTAGGATGCTGGACTACTTATATTATCCCACATGCAGTACAGTATGGGTATACCTTTGATAAGTTGAGCTTTTCTACTCCAGAAGCTCCGCCTTGGACCAGGCTCGTTTTGGGCTTGCCAGGTCAACCAGGCTGTTCTGTTGGCAGCCCACTGACTGGTTTCCATCAAAGCATGATTGATCAAACACTTGGGAGTTTTTTTTCAGAATCATCTCTTCTCCACAGAACTGCACACTCAGGTACTCTGAGGCATTCCCAGTAGTTAAGACTTGTTCCATGTGGACAGTACTCTTCTGGCTCTATCATCCCGGCTGTGAATGTAGTAGCGAGTACATAACTAATCGAGGCAAAAGAATGATTCATCCAATGGACTGGCGTCTTAAATCTCATAATTCATGTACAATTTGTTTGCCTTGCTACATTTTATTTGTGTTCTGATGTCAACAGCATAGTACTTGTGTAGTACATAGTGTTTTGCCCCATTTTATAGGCAGTCCAAGTCGAACAGAAACGTCGTGGTAAGCTCTTGTCTCCCAAGTGTGGGTTATTTGTGTATTGTTCCAGTCACGACATTGTGCCTTTTTGTTCTTTATGAACACAGGCTGCCAACCAGAGGCTTCTTCCTCTCACTACCAGGCCTAGCAGACGGACAGGCTGGGCTCTGCCACAATCATTACAACGCCTCCATAACAGTCAACAGTTTCCTTTGCTACCATCCCTTCTCCTATGGAACCCCCATAACACAAACTATTTCCAGTATTTACCATCATTTACAAAGTATTTAAAAGTTCCAACTATCGAAACATTGTGAATATATTCGTGTTAAACATTTTACTTCTGCCAACTGCAAGACACAGCCGTCATAACGATGTTAATTTGCTCCAGCACTGATAGGCTTTACAATTTTTAAATAATGGTTCTTCACCTGTTGTGTACTTTTATAGCCGCCACTTGTATTAACTCCACGTGTAAAACATTGGGGTTTTGCCTTCCAGTACCTGGATTTTTCCATAGTGATCTTTCAGTTGAAAGACAGAAGCTTGAAGGATAACTAGACTAGGTGGAGAGACGGGGGTCGAGAGGGCGAGGATGGGGTGGGCGGAAAAGACTAGAGGGGTGGGTGGGAAGACAACGGGGTTACGATTATTATTATAAACCACAAGGGTTATACAGCAACGGGGTTAGGAAATAAGACATTACGGTTAGGCAGTCTGGAAAACTAAGAATAAAAACGTGGGTGAAAAGGACAGGGGGTGGGAAGGAAGGACAACGGGGGTGGGAAGAATGAGGGGAAAGGAAGAACGGGGGGAGAGTAAGACAATACGGGTGAGATGCATATGGACGACACACTGAGGGACTCGTGTGATAACATCACAGTTATAGCAACAATGTAATAGAGAAGTTGGATAAAAACAAATATGTACTACATCGCAAGGAGACAACACATTTCAAACCCATGTAAAAAAAAAAAAGGTAGACACGAGGATAGGAAGCAAGCTTGAGGAGATAATCAGGAGGGAAGAACGAGTGTCTAGAATACAAGTATCTGGTTAGCAGAGCTTTACAAACTCCCAGCTCACCACCAGTTTTTTTTTCTCAAGTCTTGATGAGGGGAAAGGACGAGAGGGGAAGTCTCTTCCACCCCCGTGTTACCATGACAACATGCTTCAGAGACCTTAACAATCCAGTTACGTAACTATCACTAGTTTCCCCCCATGTCGGGGGAAAATAAAAATTCCTGTACATAAACGTAGGTGTACCAAGTACCACAATTATGAAATTTACACACACCACTGAAAGGCAATATTTTGTTCAACGTCTACCAAGATATACAAAAATATATATATATATATAATTAGATATAATCTAAGTATAACTTTTCTAAATCTTGAGAAGCACTTTACGTACTTGGGAAAAAATTTGGTGCATGAAATTAAGCGCATGCAGTAAAATGAGCATCATGCAAATAAATGTGAACATTGCAGTAGGCAAGAAGAGCAGCACGTCATGCAGGTGCGCGCCGTGCCCGGCATGTGAAGGTGGACGGCAGTCACTCCTCCCGCCCACCGTTCACACAACCCGGAGATGCCGGGAGGCCTGTCTTCAACCCTCCTTAGTTTTATACTTACACCAGGAAATTCTAGGACTGTGCTACTTGCTGGGGGTATGAAGACAGGTCCTCTTTCAGAGATATAGGGGAGCCAAAGGAAGGCATAACGTGGGGAAAGGAGGCATACCGTAGGGAAAGGAGGCATACCGTGGAAAGGGAGGGAGGCATACCGCGGAAAGGGAGGGAGGTATGACTTAAGAATTAGGAAGGGGGGGAAGCTGCAGGCTGTATGGCTGGCTGGCGTACCATGGTGAGCCTGGAGGCAGACTGAGAGCGAGCCACCTGGTGCCCTGGAGGCCTGGGTAGGTGTGACGTGTGGGCTGAGGGTGGGCGTTGTGGGTGGTAGGCGGCCGGAACGTTGGTGTGGGTGTGTGAAGATCTCAGGAAACGTCCAGACCCTCTCAGCGCTCTGCCAACGTTGAGTCCTGACACGTAATCACTGAGGTCTGCCTCTGACAAGCTGGATTCCTCGTCCTCGTCGTCCTGATGGGTGTAGGGGAGTCAAGTCTTGTTGGCCAGCACACCCAAGCAAGATAAAGGAGTAACTTCTCCCACAATACGAAAAGGGAAAAGTGTGGGAGGCTTACTTCCCTACTGTCAGCATCTGGACCGGAGTTCACTTCAAACACCTGTATAACTACAAGACTAACATGTGGTGCTGGAAACAGTTATTCTACATACCATCGCACATTTATAAACAGTACAATAACCATTTCACCGTAATACGCATATAAATGTCAGAGTTGCTTGAACACTCGTGCTATACATGTTGCGACAGTTATTAATTTTAATTGGGAATAACCTAAAAAAAAAAATAATGCAGCTACCCATGTTGGTGCACAACTTTGCCTAGTCTTCTAACATAGTATATCCGCACGCGTATATTTGTTTTAAATTTACAGATTACTAATCTCAACCTTCCGAGCATGAAATTGAAAGCTGGAGCGAAATGCTCCAGATGGCCAAAACTCCAGCTGCGGGTCATATAACCAAAACCAGCGTCAGGAAACTCTTTCTGTTTCCTGACAAACCTGACCTGACCATGACAAGGAAATGTTATAAAACACTATCAGGTTAAACAGTTTATGGTGTACATGTTAAGACATCTCACCCACAGGAAGTCCTCAAGTTCGTCTAGTTGATTCTATAGAAACTGTATTTGAACCGCATTAAAAACAAACTTCGTAAAGCCCCAGCTTTGTATATTTACTTTAACAGTAATGTAAAATCTAACGTAATGAAGATGTCGAGTTGTCAAGCTTTGTTTCTTCTAGCTTTATTACTAATAGGATCATATATTAAAAAAAAAACTGCCCGCAAACATTTTACTGTCCACTTGAACACAATTTACAATATTTGCACCGCGAGGCACTACGATACAGGTACCAAACATCTGCATGTCGTGCTAGCTACTCACAGCACGTGGTCCTCCAGCGCAAATTTAACGTGCTTAACTTGAAAATCTGCTGTAAAGCTTTCAGTTAGCGTTTCAGCACTACATTTTTCTGACCATTGCTGTACCAATGCCAACGACAATATTGTCAAGCACCTTATTCCCATTTTAAAGCTAGGCTGTTAGAACCTCCAAGCTGTCAAGAACTACAACTTGCTAGTCCTGATCTGGTCTACAATAAGATTGATAACGACTGCAAGTTAGTAAAGAAATATAATAGCATACATTTGTTTTAAACTCAGATCTACGCTTGTTTGCAAAGTTCAGCCATTTGACGAAGACCTTCAAGCACAACTTTCTGACTCAGTACTTGCCACAACAAGAATTTTGCAAAGCGTTATCGGCGCGACAGTAGTGTATGAAAAGTTTCCAGCACCTACAACTAACATATTGGTACCAATAAAAGCGTGAATTGCACATGGCGTGGTCAGCCTCTTACTCTCATTCACGGCTCCGTCAGCCATTCCTCTCGAGGGACACTGACAATACTGGGTGAACATCCGTTGAAAACCTCACAGGGCATATGCAAGCCCTACTGAACACGCAAATATTGGATGTTTACTTTAAACACAGACCAAAGTATAAGCAAATTTTAACATTTCCAAATGGGGGAAAGGATTATTTGTAGCGTGTATGAGAGTAAGAGAGAGACGTCCAATATAAACTAGCGAGCTCCCTGGAGGGTAGAGTTATCTGGAACTTGAGGTCATGCACGCTCAACCTCGTAACATGAAGCCCAAGTCTCATTCCCCGGGTATGGATATAACCAAGTACAACTCTACAGCCAAGCTCCAGTGTTGTACTCTACCCACACTGTATGCGTCCTCTATACCGTAACATCTAACCGTACAATGAGCCTCTTAAGTGGGTGCTACATGCGTGCATTTGTGAAGTGATAAAGTGTACTGAAGTGAGTGAACAATTGTTATAGGGCTGTTCGTGACCCTGCCAGAGGAACGCGTGTTGGGTATAAGTAATAGCAAGTTGGTGGGCATAACTGTGCATAGTACATGCCTTGTGGTGTAGGTGCTGTGGTGTAGGCGTGCCAACCTTAATGGTTGTATGGGGAGCTACACATGTGGCGGTACTTACAAATTTTGTGGGCGGTGGCATGGCGTTCTGGTCCTGTGGGGCTAAGTCGGGATTGAGCACGAACACCGCATCAAATTCGATCTGAAAATAAAATGGGAAGGTGCTAGCAAGGTAATTATTGTGTAACAAAATGCGTATAATCAAAACTGACCTCAAATGGAGTACTGGCCTTTCATTCTGGTGCATGGCAAATAAATAGCCTTGACATCCTTTACAAACTAATATAATTTGTACGAGTGACATTGATGGAGGATAAACCTGCGAGCCTATGTAAACCAATTATTCTAGCTGGGGCAACGACACTAATCGCTGACTAGCTCTTCACAGGTTTCCTTTCCGTCCTGTACGAGATTTTAAAAGTATTTTTTACCTCTGAACGGAGGCTAGGTCAGCAGTGTTTAGTAACTTTACAATCACCTTCGAAAAACTAAAGCAGTGATGTTCCTGTAGTATTTTGTAAGTTATTTTTTTTTATAACTCGGCATCCCAAGAATCGTGCCTAGGCGCTGCGTGCCTGAACATGAAACCTATTTGTTTCTTGAAAAGAAACAATCAAAATACTGTTGTTACAACAAATTCACCGAAAAGCAACACACAGGAGACGAACCTTTGGTGAATTTACATGCAGATATGACATCTATTTGATTATGTGCTGCTAGAACTACTAGGTCTAGTCTGGTACCGGGGGCGGCGACCCTGCCATGAAAAATAAACAAGCCTGTCTTCAACTGAAGATTTTAAACAAACTACTGAATGCAAGATTTTCTTCTTTCATTTCACTCAATTCTTGGTCCTATGTAACAATTTGGGAGCCAACATAAAATATATTTTTTATGTAGATTTTACGCAGCAATTATTTTCTAATGTTACCATATTCTTTAATAAATTATTCAGAATGGTATGGGGAAAATTATTTAACAAATTTATTCCGAATGGAATAACTTCTTTCTACAGTTTCGCATCAGTAATTTGTGTAGGCTTTCTTCCCTTGCTTGTGACATTTACGGGCTTTTGAGCAGTTCCTTTTTTTTTTACTTTTAAAACTGCTATTACTGACTATTTTAACTTTCTCAGCACGACTTTCATGCAACTTTTAAGCTTCCGCATTCAACTCTTCAGAGCACTTAAGATTGTGTTTAAGAAAGTTACTAGGACACGTTTTGTGTTTCTTTTATTTTGATCAAGTCAACTGTATTATTGAAGTTATACTGACACATCTCACGCTTAGGCGATCACCACTCTTAACCTGTCAGTTGTCTACCCACCTGATGTTAATTCAGAGAATCATCGCCCCAGGTTCCGCACCAGGTTTACTACGGTAGACAGCCTATCGCGATCAAGCTGTTGGTGGTTCTGTTAATGGCAAGTAAGGGTGTGCCAAAGTTTGGTATCGGTGAGTACTGGCCATTTTTATGGTATCAGTATCGGCAATAAAATTTGTATCGGGGCCCATCCCTCGGCGCCAGCATAGCCCCCATGGCTTACCACTGACCAAGTCCCCCCACCCCCAATGCCACATAAATTTGCCCTGGGAAGTGGTGACCAGTGTACATCCCGCAACTCACCATTAACGTAGTACTAGTATTAGACAGTGGCAGCACACTGCTGAGCCACTGAGAAACTCGTCTGGGAAAACCTCGATACTTACGTCCTGTCTTCAATTTAGTCTTTAATAAGGCTACTCATTCTCTGTTCACCTTCTCATTCATACTGGTCACGTACAAGCAATAATATAACCCAGCATAAAATGACTGCCAAGCCTAATTTTAAAATGTGAAATAAGGCATAAATCAAAGACTACAAAACACTGCTCTTCATGGGTAAGAGGAATTACCAACAGACTCCTAGTCATCTTCAAGAAGGATAATAAGTTTTTAGAGTCATTTCCTGACAAGCCGGGTTATGACTACGTTGAACAATCAGCCTGATAGAGCCATCAACCAGGAGGCCAGGTCTAGCCACAAGTTCGAAGACCCCCAGGAATCAACAAATACACCTGTGGAACTTACAATATACAGCCAGGGAGTATTAGATAAAACAGTATACATGCAGTATAATGTGATCCTTTATTGACTTACGTTTCACCCACACAGTGGGCTTTATAAAGTCGCAAACAACTACCTGGATAAACAGTATATATAGTGGACAGTCGGGTGGAGAATGTTGGATAGGCTGGATCAGAGACGGACCTGCACGGGACGGGCCAGTATATGTTATACAGGATAATGAAGTTTCCTGTGTTTATTTTTCCATCGTGTCGGTATTTTATACCATTTATCTCAAACACACGAGTAGACACCATGTACGCAACCTTCTGAATACCTCATTTTTAGTTAGTTTAATTTTAACTAGGTTTTTAGCAAGTTACATGCATCTGTAACACTATTAAGCTCATCCTTTACGTGTAAACGGTATCCAGAGTTCTACTGGAGAAGCCATACAAGAAGCCCGAGGTTAACTGCAATGTCAACTAGGCTGTTAGCAAGCCCAGTGTCATCACAACCTAGCTACGTTTCCTACGAGACTGTACGACAATGGGAATAAGTACTCACCTCTTTTCCTTTTGTTTCTCCCTTTTCAAACCATTCTACTGTGACGCTCCTGGCGGTAGGGTTGACGGCGGAGACCGTCGCAGAGTGAACACGACCTGTAGATAAGAGGGTGCACGGATTACTATACACTCAAAATTTAAAACTGCCATTAACTGCATTGCCAAAGCTAATTTCAAGATACTTTCTTCCACTTCTGAAAGGAAGCTTTAGTTTAAAAAAAATATTCTACGTAATAATTTATACGTGTCAAAACTAATCAAGTCTCCATAAAATTGAGTTTAAATATAGAAAGCATTGTACTTACCCGAGCGTTGCCTCAAGCTCCTTCCCTTGACCAAAAGCAAGATAAATTTATCAGAGTGTGTGTGTAATGCGAGACAATGTAGTCCCAAGATGCACCTAACTGTCGCGCCTGTCCTGGTGTGAAGGCAGCCTCGAGGGAAGCCCTCCTGTTTACCAGGACAGCTGGCACATGCGCATGCCTAGTTAGATGCACCTCAAGTTCACTCCTAACCTCTATTAAATGTCTTCCCCTTGCTAAGTATTACCAAGCTAAGTTCTTAAACCCAACGACTAATCATTTATGGCTTCAAACATTGTTTCAACGTGTGACTGCATACAAGCACACAAGAACATGCATACGAGTGGAACAAACTCGTAACTTAGTCTACGTAGCATCACTGAAGTTGATGTAACGTTTAGGACATTTAATTAAGGCTACGTTTCAACAGGCAGGAGCTTTATATAAAGATTTCGTGTACATAACTAGACAGTGATTATCAACATGTATGGCGGACTGGTGAGCTTTAAGAGCGGGGCCACAACGCAAAGATATAATACATTCAACAGTAAAACTGTACAGGTAAATGAGCAAAGAATAGAAGATTAAGGTGATTCGTAAAATAAAGGTATTGTGGGGTCTTACGACAACTTTATAACACTTTAGAAATGAGACTGAACGCTTCCTTAATTAACATTTACCCCAGAAGAGACTTGTCATACCCGTGACCAGTGTTCAGTTTTTCTACCTTTGCAGCTCAGTGTAGGGGCAGGCTTTTGTTGACTGCCTGTTCATTCAGTCTGCAGTTACTTTTGTTGCTGGCCCCATGGCCCACATACCTCATTGACTGGTTGGCGTGGCAATGTTTCTTGGTATCTGCTGTTGGTGGTAGGTTTTACATGGAATCTTTTTCATAAGTCACCGCCCCTAGGCCCAGTCCAAGCATCTTGGTTACTGGCCTGATCAATCAAGTTGGGCTACGGATGTTAACAGTATTCTTACTGCTCTCATGTCGCAACTGCTTTCCACTGGATCTATTTCAAACTTCCTCCCATAACTCCGGTAAATTTGAGCACAATCGGGCAGTAAACGACCCCTGTACCTTTACCAGCTTTATATCTTTCCTGGCTTTAACGAGCCTAACGCCAACAATATTCTAAACGAGAGCACAACTTATTCAAATAGTGCCACCACTGGCATTTACCTTTTCTGAAATTTCTCATTATCCACTCTGTCATTTTCCTAGCCTTCGCGGCATTTACCTTGCGTTCTCTGGCGGGTCACCAAGGCACAGTAGGAGAGTGCGTGTGGCAGTGCACCAGCAGTGACCTTCAATAGGACAGGCACCACACACTGACCTTTACTACAACTCGTTTGGTCAAACCCGCCATTTAACCACCTCGTAATCCAAAATTCTGGATGGCAAATTTTCACCCCAGATAACCAACTAGAGATGAGACTATCAAAATTTTAGGCCGATACCATCGATACTTTGGCACACACTTATAACTTCAAGGAAGGTGCCTTGATACTGGTGAAGGGCTCTTGATAGGAGGAATGAGATCCCCCCTTCCTGGATACCACCTATTCTCTAGGCTTCAACTAACGTTCTAGAGATTTCCCCTCCCACATGAACAATTTTAACAGCTGTTTTAAGGGCATACACCTCTGACCGGTTTCGATTGTCTACCCTCGTAACCGGCCAGGAGCCAGGCTTTCTGTTAACCTTATTTATCAACTAGGCGGCGGCTCAGCAGCCGCAGGCCCACAACATCCATCACTTTGGTGTCAACAAGACAAGTGGTCTAAGAGAGACGAGAGTAAAAACACTAGGACATTTATTAGAAAACTTTACGGTCCTTTACAATCACTTCAGAAGATAAAGGTCCCAAGCCGGAACGTTTACTATGTCCTATTATTTACTCACGTGTCTTAAACCATATATATCAAGACTGGTTGACCTGGCACTTGGTGGCGAGGGCAAGAAGCTAATTGTGGAGGTTGTGAGAGTCGATTGAGTGCTGGTAGAGAGGACAAGAGCTAGTGGAAGGTAGTGTGGAGGTTGAGGGGGGAAAGTGAGTGCTGGTGTAGAGTACAAGTGCTAGTGGAGGGTAGTGTGGAGGTTGTGAGGGAGGAAAGGGCGAATAAGTGTTGTAATGTCAGCGTCACCTCAAGGGAGCAACAACTCTACACCAACGACCTCCCCGTCACGTTACCCTTATGCCACCTATCAGCTGCCTTCACCTTTTCCTACCATGCTAAACTTATATTTGCACTTTCCTGCGACTAAATGGGGCCAACCGCTTAGCTCTTCCCCGTTCACACATTTGTATAGGTGCTCAGGCTTTACTTATGACCTGTGCAACAAATGACTTCGTGTCACTAGACCTGTGCTTTATTATATTCCTGGAGAGCACAAAACTCTTAGGGGTCACACAGCGCCCTTGGGAATGGAAGGCATTCAAGCTCAATTCAAGGAATTAGAGCACACGTCCGATTCCTTTGATTAAGAGCCCTCACCAGCATCAAGGAACCTTCCTTGATGTATCTGTGTAGCAAATGACCTTGTCACGACCTGTGCAACAAAGGTACCATTGAAGAATTAGACACGTGCAACATCTGGTATCGCCATCCAGTGGCTTCATCAATACAAGGACATCAGGTGAAGATTATTATATACCATGCATGTAAAGGTACCATTACATTGCCCGTACCCGATACAAAATGTTTTAACTGCCTAATGATTAATCTTATTCGAAGTTCTACGCGAAACTTAAAATTTGTAGATGTTTTATGTGGTGTTAACCTGTTGACATAATCAGATGAAGTTAATTACATGGGCTTCCACCTTACCTAGGTCATCTGTGGTACCAACTTTGAAAGGTGTGCGGCCAGCACCAACAGCCCAAGTTACCAAGCCATCGACCTGGAATCCCTGTCTGGGATCGGGGCGGTGATCCCCAGAATCGACCACTGGTACATTTTTAACGGAAAAATCTACATCTTTGCAGCGTTTATAAGGTATTTCAGCTACGGTCGGATGACCAGGAACTTCAAGCCTCGTACTCAGGGTTGATAAAAATTACCGGTCAGAGAAACAGCCTAGATAAAAAATCAAAACGTTGCAGATGGATCCCAATTTATCTAAACTGGCTGTTGGTGTACATATACCCCTTCATCCACTCATAGTCGAGGTAGCCATAGAACGTGGGTTAGTGTCATAACTCACCACATCTGTCACCTACCTTCCGCGTTCCGAAGTTCCCTCCAATGTGAGCACGTACTGAGGCCGGGTAAGTCCCTCCCCTAAGCTTCCTACACCACAGCTATATACATCTACAAGTTTCGCTGGCGAAACGTTTCCTCAATAAAGGTTCCCAAATCTTGCGGAGTGCTTGTTCAAACGGCCTACTGGCCTACACAGCTATCACCTTTACCTTTGATGAGTTCAGAGTCTTTCTACTCTGGTGCTAGCCTGGTCAACCAGGCTGCTGTTGGTGGTGGCCTGCAGTCCCACATATCCATCACAGCCTGGTTGGATCTGGCACCTGGTGAAGATACTTGTCCAATTTCCGCTTGAAGACTTACACTTGTCCCAACAGTGTGATATTTTCTGGCAAGATGCTGAATAATTTGGGACCACGCCTGGTTGATATGCAACTTGGCTAAAATAGTGGGGTCCATTTTCCTCTAAGATTTCAAAACTTACTCCAGCAATATTTCTGATATCTGCTACTAGCAGGCTGACCAGCCCTGGGCCAGGGATTGTAGGATCAAGGATGCCAAGGTGTCTTGATACTGGGGATTGGTTTAAAGACACCTGAGCAAACACTAGGACATATTTATAAGAGTTTCGATTCTAGGACCCTGATCACTTCTAAACCAGTGAGCCAGGTCCCAGTGTTTATCTACGTCTCTTTATTTAAACCAATTTGTCGGTATTAAGCCAGACCTAAACTGGAGCAGCAGTCTTTATTCTAGTTTTAGGTAAGTAGGCTGGCAGGAAAGACCCGTGGTGATCCTACACACTCAGCTGGGTCTTGGCATTTGGGAGCGTGACGTGTGCGCTACTTTAAAAATAGTACAAGAGGGGACCTGTTATCTGTTCTGGGATTATCTTGCCCCACGACCAGGTTCCAAGACTAGGCATCCTAGGCTACGAAGGAAGTACTACACGACTGAGAAATAAGCACATAGGAAAGTAAATGTATACTGAATGTAAGAAGTTAAGATTTATGTCACCTCATGTTCCAGACTATGGAGTAAAATCTCCAGGCTGAGGGACTGATAGCCTCAAAACCAAGTCTTCAAGGGTGATGGACTGATTACATCGTCTACTGCTCCTGCTACCTCCTCTGTACTCGACTGAAGCAGCCTACTGTGTTGGCGAAACGTTTCTCAATACACCCCTATATGTTGCAAGTGTTTCTTGCCAATGAAAAGTGGGGGTTCCATGGAGAAATTAAGAAATAACATTCCTCGATAAGTAAGGGAAATTACCAATGGGTCAGCGGGCCTCCAGCAGCAACAGCCTGGTTGACCAGGCAAGCACCAGATGAGCCTGGCCCATGGCCGGGCTCAGAGTAGATACTCTCGAAACTCTTCAAAAGTATATCAAAGGTCCTGTGACTGGGTTTTGAGCAGCCCGATAAGCATAAGGGAGAGGGGTATTCAACAAATTTCAACTTCAAATATATCAGCTGGAATCAAGTCATAACCTTCCTGAAATATATTGAGAGGGATAGTAGAGTAACATGAATATACAACAGTTATATCTTTACCATTGATATGAGCTCAGTGGTCCCTAGAAGTGTTTCAGACTTGCAACACAAATAACACACACATAGGAGAGATTAGCTTACCACGTTTCGGTCAGACTTGGACCATTTACAGTCACACATTGTGCCTTTTTCTTACGAAAATACAATGAAGATGCGAGCAAGAGAAAGAGACTCCTCTTACAGGCGACGAAGTCTCTCAACTTTCCAAAGGTTCCCAACTTTCTCAAGACTGGAAACAAATATTGGTTTGAAAAGTGTAAACAGCTCAAACTATGCATCAAGAGTCCAGAAAAAGAAGCAAAAATCCATTAATGAAACAAAGAAACCTAAAAATTGTATTCTGTTCTGGCTAAGAACATAATAGTGAAGCACGGCACTAAGCCTATAGGCCCACACTAGGCAGGTTCTTGTGCCTATTTTTGAAGCTTCACTCTCAATACTTGGCATAGCTCACTCCAGTTTCCAAACCAGTAGGCCTAGTGGGAATGGTTGGGCGTGAATATGACCTAGAGGCCTGGTCTGGAAACAGGCTGCGGGTGGGGGGTTAGGTTAACCATGTAATAGTAAGCCTCAACAGCTTAGTTTAATCGATAAATGCGAATGATACAAAGAAAAGTGCCAAGACATCAGTGTCCTCTGCTCGAAGTTGACTGATGTGTGAAGCGGCACAGCCAAGCGGAGAAAGGAATGTGCACACAGTAAAGGGTCTGGTAACGTGATTTTTTCCCTACGATGACTGTACACGACTAGTGTACAGTACAGACAACATGTACAACATCTCGCCATCCAATGACTCGATACAAGAACAATGTGAAGACTGTCGAGCTATATACGCAAGAGGTGGTAATCAGTCCGTCAGCCTTTGAACTGGTGAAGAGCACCGCAGTCTAGAATCTGAAGAACAAGCAGAAAGATTCACGCTTATATACTGGCGTCGGCGGACCATCTGCAGCAACAGCCTGGTTGACCAGGCAAACACCACACGAGCCTGCCATACGGCCGGGCTCTGGGAGTAGAAAAAACTCGAAACTCATCAACGGTATATCAAAGGAAAATACACCTTCAGTACAAGACACGCAACCTCACAAAAGCCTACATTGCTGTATATTCCTTAACGAGACCAACTGAAGCTGGTAATTAGGTTTCACTGTTGTGGCAACATGAGAGTCTCCGCCAGGGGTGTCACGGCGAACGAGTCGCCCTTGAACACAATAATTGTCCCGCCGCTGTTACAACATATACAATACCAACAAATGTATGAGACATGAATACATGTCTCATCTCTCCCGTTCGTTACTTCATTATTTCTTTGATATCTTTATTATGCACCCCATACCCATCCTGTTACTTCATTATGGAACTGATGAGTCCTTGTCATGGGTTGTCTCGGTACAGGATGATACAGCCTCAACACAGATGACAGTCAAGAACTTTTTAACACCTCTGCCATTTCCCGCTGTGGTAGGGTGACCAGAAAAGGAAACACTTCCATCACTCACTCCATCACTGTCTTGCCAGAGGCGTGCCGATACTAGTTCAAAAATTGCAACACATCTTCCCTCCTTCAGAGTGGAGGCACTGTACTTCCCACCTCCAGAACTCAGGTCCGGCTAACCGGTTTTTACCTATTTCACATATTTGATGGAGTCTTGTATGAAGTGCTGAATGTGTAAACACAAAGCTCATACGAAGGTGGCAACCACAAAACTATGCCAGATGGATCTTCAAATACGTTAATGATTGAACACGTGAACAACAGAGATTTTGTTGTCGCTATGTTTCGCTCTCCAAGAGCGGTGTCAAACCTACGACAAACCTTCGCAAAGCTTCTAGAGCGAAACGTAGCCGCAATAAACCTCATTAGTGGCTCACGAGTACTTGTATCTAACATTGTTGACAATCCTACCAATATTTAGACACCTTTCTAACAAGCAAGACCAAAAAGAGTAATAGAACGTTGAAAAACTGCTGCTCCGAGCAAGTCATTCATCACAACACTGTCTTTTGCAGTACGTATTATTAATTATTTAGGTGGTAGTAGTGGTGGTGGTAGTAAGTGTTAAACTCCCAAGGATCGTGTATCTGGATAATGGAATTTAACTGGGTATCCTCAAGTCCTCTGACTAGCCATTCACCAGCATCAACACACTCCTTCCCCTTTGAAGGCATCTTTGCCTAAGTCATTAAATTTAGTGAGAGGACTTCATTGAGCACAGGACACCTTGCACGTGTAGACAAACTAAGATGCTCAACGAGAATATCTCAACAATTAAACCACATTTAAATACTTGTTTTTATAAACCATTTGCTATAACAGCTTGTGACCAAGTCAGTGGTACAATACTTGTGTAGTAATATATACTAATATATAATACTTAATATACATTTAATTAGTTTCGAGAGTTGCTACTCTCGGGGCCCGGCCATGGACCAGGCTCGTCTTGTGTAGTATATACAAGGAGTGTACCACTGACGTGTAGACTAAAATGGTACAATAAAGACACTGAAGCAATTTGGTACTTTTTTCTTTACTTCCAACTGATAAAACTTAACACCGAATTTATCAATTATTGTTGAATCACCTGTTTAAATAACCTTACATATTTATGATAAATTAATCACTGCCATGTTATTTAGTTTTCTGATATGCCATCACAGCGACAGCTATATGAGCAGCTGGGGCATTAGATGCAAACAATGGTCAGAGAGAAGGAAGCAAGTGTCACCGTGAACCTGGGTTAGTCAGAGCGAAGGTGACACTAGCCAAGTGGGGACAGTGCCAGGTAAGTATGGCATACCCACCCACATTCTTCACACATGGATGGCTTCCTCTCACTTCTTCCCACGACCAGTGTTTGTTCGGAATTTCAAAGGAATTATGGGCCTTAAAGAGCATTAGTTCCAGGTCTGTATAACTGAAGTCACGTAGATAAATGGTTCAGAGAACCGACAAGTTGATAAATTAAGACATGTTAAACACTTTGGTATCTTAAGTGTAGAAACTACGCCACAGTGGCTTCATCAGTCCATTACAAAGAATAGTGAAGATCGGGAGATTGAGGTAATCAGTCCATCAATCTTGATAATACAGCATATGTGCGCATGCTGTATTCTTAAAGATTACATAGACTCGAGGCTGTAGTGGGGGCAGCATGAACCACGTGTTGTATACAACAGTTGTAGTGGTGGCAGCATGAACCACGTGTTGTATACAACAGTTGTAGTGGCAGCATGAACCACGTGTTGTATACAACAGTTGTAGTGGGGGCAGCATGAACCACGTGTTGTATACAACAGTTGTAGTGGGGGCAGCATGAACCACGTGTTGTATACAACAGTTGTAGTGGTGGCAGCATGAACCACGTGTTGTATACAACAGTTGTAGTGGTGGCAGCATGAACCACGTTGTATACAACAGTTGTAGTGGTGGCAGCATGAACCACGTGTTGTATACAACAGTTGTAGTGTGGGCAGCATGAACCACGTGTTGTATACAACAGTTGTAGTGGGGGCAGCATGAACCACGTGTTGTATACAACAGTTGTAGTGGGGGCAGCATGAACCACGTGTTGTATACAACAGTTGTAGTGGTGGCAGCATGAACCACGTGTTGTATACAACAGTTGTAGTGGTGGCAGCATGAACCACGTGTTGTATACAACAGTTGTAGTGGTGGCAGCATGAACCACGTGTTGTATACAACAGTTGTAGTGGTGGCAGCATGAACCACGTGTTGTATACAACAGTTGTAGTGTGGGCAGCATGAACCACGTGTTGTATACAACAGTTGTAGTGGGGGCAGCATGAACCACGTGTTGTATACAACAGTTGTAGTGGTGGCAGCATGAACCACGTGTTGTATACAACAGTTGTAGTGGTGGCAGCATGAACCACGTGTTGTATACAACAGTTGTAGTGGTGGCAGCATGAACCACGTGTTGTATACAACAGTTGTAGTGGTGGCAGCATGAACCACGTGTTGTATACAACAGTTGTAGTGGGGCAGCATGAACCACGTGTTGTATACAACAGTTGTAGTGGGGCAGCATGAACCACGTGTTGTATACAACAGTTGTAGTGGGGCAGCATGAACCACGTGTTGTATACAACAGTTGTAGTGGGGCAGCATGAACCACGTGTTGTATACAACAGTTGTAGTGGTGGCAGCATGAACCACGTGTTGTATACAACAGTTGTAGTGGGGCAGCATGAACCACGTGTTGTATACAACAGTTGTAGTGGGGCAGCATGAACCACGTGTTGTATACAACAGTTGTAGTGGGGGCAGCATGAACCACGTGTTGTATACAACAGTTGTAGTGGGGGCAGCATGAACCACGTGTTGTATACAACAGTTGTAGTGGGGGCAGCATGAACCACGTGTTGTATACAACAGTTGTAGTGGGGGCAGCATGAACCACGTGTTGTATACAACAGTTGTAGTGGTGGCAGCATGAACCACGTGTTGTATACAACAGTTGTAGTGGTGCAGCATGAACCACGTGTTGTATACAACAGTTGTAGTGGTGGCAGCATGAACCACGTGTTGTATACAACAGTTGTAGTGGGGGCAGCATGAACCACGTGTTGTATACAACAGTTGTAGTGAGGGCAGCATGAACCACGTGTTGTATACAACAGTTGTAGTGTGGGCAGCATGAACCACGTGTTGTATACAACAGTTGTAGTGGTGGCAGCATGAACCACGTGTTGTATACAACAGTTGTAGTGGGGCAGCATGAACTTGAAGGAGAGGATCCCTGACCATCACCACAGTTGCCGTGGCCATGTGGACTGCAAGTACTGACGCTAAATATCAAGATACAGTAAACACTGTGCCAGTTCACATGTATACCAAACATTCAAAACTTGTTATACATGTGAACTGGCAATTTATACTTTGAGTATACCTGGGTGTTCCAGGGGGGTCAACGCCCCCGCGGCCACGTCCATGACCAGGCTTAAATTTAAAACTAAGACATTAATCAAGAAGCCTAGGTAGAGGGGGTCCGGATGGTAGTGATTACGGAAAACAATACTAAAAAAGGTGGGTGTGGAGCAGCAGGTCGGGGCTGGGGAAGGCAAGCGAGACACCGGAAGACACACCACCACTGCCACCACTCAATCACCTTTTCCGGCAATGATACACGTAAGGTCATCACTACACTGCCCACCATAACCTAACAAGAACATTACTTTTAAGGAAGTTGGTTCTGGTAAAATGCAAACATTAGCGAGTTCTGAACAGTCTATTTGGGGCTTGCATGCAGGAATGCAAATATCATTATCCTGCATGTTCATTATTCCAAACAATTTTCCTGCAACTTTACAGAAGGAATACCCAGATTTTATTTTTAATGTAAATAAGTTTTGTTACGTCATAGGGGGTGTGCCAACGCATCGGTTAATTTTGATGGTATCGGCCTAAAACTGATTATCGGTATTGGCATAAAATTTGCTAACGTCCCATCCCTACAAGGTAGACTGATCAGGCTTCCGGGAGAACACGAATTGCATACAACTCAACTGCATCAACCATACCTTTGTCCACACTACGCCTCAAGTTGCCTCTATTATTGCAGCAATAATATTAAAATCACAAGTGAATGTTAAAGCCAATGGTCATAGAGCCTGCAGAATGTCATTAACACTTCCTCCCTCCACCCACCTTCCAATACCTAACCCTCCCATTTACCTACAGGCAATTTAAAAGTAACCTAATACTACACACAGGTACATAATGGACACCAGACACTGATGAATAATGAGCAGGAATCACGTATGTAGATAGAACACAATCTCGCATATTACCAAAGGAATACTGGGGAATATTTACTGGTGCAAAAGCCCGCCACTCTCCACCCACCTGTGACGACATGACAATCTCTCAGTCATTCATGTCAATCAACACAACATACTTCGTAGCTGGCTTAGATTATAATGATGCAACACTGTGGGTGAGACTTCATATAACAAGTGTTTACCTTTTAAGTGTCGCTTAAATTACCACTTGTCTGCCGACACCACTGCCTACCTACTTTTTTATACTCTGGCAGCCCAGCACGAGGCCAAGTTGCCCTGGTGACCGCCTCATCAATCACTTTTATCGTTTGCCAGCACCACCTGTTCAGTATTTTTAACTTGTACACCAAGGTTACCTGTACACGAATTAGGTGATCTGCGATCATTAATGTATGCATCTCCTTCAAACAGGCTCTGGTGACCTGGTAGCTAAAGCTGTCGCTTCACACGGCGAGGGTCTGGGTTCGATTCCCAGCCAGGGTAGAAACGCTGGGCGTGTTTCTTTACACCTGTTGTCTATGTTCACCCATCAGTAAAATGGGTACCTGGGTGTTAGTGGACTGGTGTGGGTCGCATCCTGGGACACTGACCTAATTTGCGGGAAATGCTCAGCATAACAAGGGGCTTTCTATATAGTAGTATGTCATTGATGTCAGCTATGGTCTGTATACCTTGTACTTGTACTGGTAGTAAATAAAGATATTAAATTATCATATCAACGGAAGGACACAATCTAGGATTCAATACTTGTGCGACTGCTCTCAAGGCAGCCTTGTCACTGTCAGCAGACTGACAGCCACCACAACTTGGCTGATCTAGCGCTACTGATTATTTTCTACGTCAGATATAAGGAAGGTCGGGTACAGTGACTAATGCCACAACCTAAAGTACAGACACCATTCACTGATAATTTATATAAAGTTAAACCAGAAACTCGGGAATAAAAAGATAAATTTATTAAAGCGTTGAAGGAGAGTCGTGATACTGCGAAGGGCTCTAGATCCAAGGGATCGAAGTCTCCCTCCTCTTCCCGGAATTAAGCCTAATTTTCTAACACTCCGAAGGCGCTAAATGACCTCCCTACGGGTTTATCGCTTCGTCGTTATAATTGAATAATAAATTACAAGAGGCATACAAGACTCGGTGAGAAGTCAAGGTCAGAGCAGCTGGTTTAATTATAGTGGAGCACAGAAGAGCGCTTAGTGGATGCTACTTTAATGGTGAAACTAACACCCACGTGGCTGATTGTTGGTGAAGGAGGACAAAGATGGGTTGTCACTGCTGAGAGGGTGCAGGGGGAGGAGCGGTGGAGGCAGGGGAGGAGCGGTGGAGGTCAAGTGGGAGATTGTTTATTTTTTAACGTTTAGAAAGAGCAACAGCGCGAGGCTACTCCACATAGTAGGAATGCTAACTAGACGTTTCCCCTGTTATGTCATTACACTGGATGTCTACACCATGTAATGAAATCAACAGCTAGGCAGCATAAATATTCCAGCTGGAACACATACGGAAACAGGTTACGACCCGTATAGTCAATAATGAGTTTAAATTACTGGGAACGTCTTAAAATCTTAAACGTCTTCACTGGAGAGGAGAGAGATATGTAGAGTATAGAAGAAACAAGCTTCTCTTTCTTCTCTACCGCCATCTTCAATTAATATATAATCAGAAAAAAAGGCTGGTCCATGTCCAGGCTAAGAGAGTAGAAAGACACTAGAAACTCAAACTTAGGTGTAATAGGATATCAAGCCGCTTTTTACAAATTTATAAAAAAGAAAACATTATTACCAATTATTTGAAAAGTTGTACGTACAGCCGCTCACTAAAACTGAACAAACAACTACTAACTACTACATGACTACTAACTCCCCCACCCCACACCGAAAGGATTTTGCACACTGGAGAAACATCTAGGCTTCAAGTTCATATTGTACTGATACAACAAGGTACTATGCCAGTGCGCATTTATCCCGTTATTTAAATGGCTGTACTAGTATACCTTTGATATACCTTTGAAGAGTTTCGAGAGTATCTACTCTCTGAGCCCGGCCATGGGCCAGGCTCGTCTGGTGCTTGCCTGGTCAACCAGGCTGTTGCTGCTGGAGGCCCGCTGCCCCACATATCCATCACAGCCTGGTTGATCTGGCACCTGGTGAAGATATTTGTCCAGTTTCCTCTTGAAGGCTTCTACACTGGTTCCAGCCGTGTTTCGGATATTTTCTGGTAAGATGTTGAATAGTCTGGGACCCCGGATGTTAATACAGTGCTCCCGTATTGTCCCCACCGCACCCCTGCTCCTCACTGGGTTTATTTTACACTTTCTCCCATATCTCTCACTCCAGTATGTTGTTATGGCAGTGTGCAGATTTGGGACCAGGCCCTCGAGTACTTTCCAGGTATATATTATCATGTATCTCTCTCTCCTCCGCTCCAATGAGTACATGTTCAAGACTTGAAGGCGTTCCCAATAATTTAGATGTTTCAATGGCTCAATGTGAGCCGTAAACGATCTCTGAATTTGTTCCAGTTCTGATATTTCTCCTGCCCTGAACGGGGCCGTCAGCACTGAGCAATATTCTAAGTGAGGGAGCACTAGCGATTTGAATAGTGTCACCATCGGCATTATTTCCCTTGTTTTGAAAGTTCTCAATACCCACCCCGTCATCTTCCTGGCTGTTGTGATCTTTGTCTTGTTATGGTCTTTAAACGACAGATCAGCAGACATAATTATTCCCAAGTCCTTTACGTGTTCCTTTCCTTCTATGTGGTGACCCTCTTGCGTTTTGTATATAGTGTTCCTTTTGAGTTCTTCATTTTTTCCATACCTAAGCAGCTGAAACTTATCACCATTGAACGTCATGTTGTTCTCCACTGCCCATTGGAAGACCCTGCTTATGTCCTCCTGTAATTTTTCAGTGTCCTCTACCGTAGTGACTTTCATGCTTATTTTAGTGTCATCTGCAAATGATGATACAAAAGTGTGCTGGGTGTTTTATCTATGTCTGCTATGAGGATGAGAAACAGCAGAGGTGCCAGGACAGTGCCTTGGGGCACTGAGCTTTTGACCTCGCTGATGCTGGATCTTGCCCTGTTCACTACTACTTTTTGTGTTCTTTGTGTTAGGAACTCAAAATCCATCTGCCTACCTTCCCCGTAATGCCTATGGCCCTCATTTTGTGCGCTATCACTCCATGATCGCATTTGTCAAACGCCTTTGCAAAATCTGTGTAAATCACATCTGCGTTTTGGTCGTCCTCCAATGCCTCTGTAATTCTGTCATAATGGTTCAGCAGCTGTGACAGGCATGATCGACCCACTCTAAAGCCATGCTGGTTCGGGTTATGTTGGTTGTGCTGGTCCATGAACTTTGTAATCTGCCGTCTCATCACTCTTTCAAAGATTTTTATGATGTGAGAAGTGAGGGCTACTGGTCTGTAATTTTTAGCTAGTGCTCTACTACCTCCCTTATGCAAAGGAGCTATGTCTGCACTCTTTAAGGCCTCTGGAATTTCACCTAGATCTAAGCTCTTTCTCCACAGAATACTAAGGGCTCTTGCTAATGGTACTTTGCACTGCTTTATAAATAAAGCATTCCATGAATCTGGTCCAGGTGCTGAGTGAGTGGGCATGTTGGCCATTTCTTTTTCGAAATCTATGGGATTTGTACTAATGTCGGTTAGGTGGTCTGCGCAGCCTTCTGCTGGAGTGAAAAATATTTCTGCATTTTCTACCTTGCTGTCAGAATAAAAGGCACAATACCTGCTGGAACAATACACAAATAACCCCCACATAAAACTTATGACGATATTTGGGTCTGACTTTGACCATTAACTATTGTTAAGTGTAACTAGTTAATAGTACCAAGTCGGACCCAAACATAAGTGTCTTTATGTGCGGGTTATGTGTGTGGTAGAGAGACGGGTACCAAGAAAATCAATCTGGGACAACGGACAAAACAGTTAGGCTAATATCTTCCACAGGATACCTTAATCCTGTAGGATCCATTAAATGTCTGGGAAACGGGAGGTAATCAGGTGTAATCCAAGAAAGTAGTTTGTGACGTTTACAAGGCACCTGGATAGTGTAACGCACTAAACACCCCATAGGCATGAAAAAAACATCACGATACAAGGGCAGCTATGATTCCTTGGATCAAGAACCTCGCATGGGTCAGTAGGCCTGCTGCAGTGTTCCTTTTTTCTTATGTTCTTATGTAAGTGTTTTTACCATGAGGCGGCCGGTGAAAGAGGGGGGGGGAGGGGGAGGAGGAGGGGGAGGAGGAGGAGCAGCAGCAGCAGCAGCAGCAGCAGCAGCAGCATCACCACCACCAGCAGCAGCACCAACACCAGCAGCACCAGCAGCAGCAGGCGGCACACGTTCTCCAGGGTGTGGAGGTCATAATCATTCTCTGACATTACCTCCCTCCCTGCCTCTCCTGCATACTATGTTCGCTTTAATACATCCAACCTTACCCTAAAACGAATGCAAACACATTCCAAAAACATAAAAAAACTTTCTCTAACTTCAATAATACAATAAGTGCCTATCTGCAAACGCATCTTGACCTTTTAGTTTAAAAAGGTCGTAAGATGCAGAAAAGATATACAGAACCATTCTTTAGCTTGTTGGTAAAATTGCAAATATTTGTGTTCCTCTTTAAAGTGCGAAGTATATTTTATTAGAAATTACGAGGGTTGAGGTTATAATTATTTCCTGACTAGTTAAGTTGAATCTGGAAGCAAAGGGATACGTAGGAGGGTGAGAGAGACGTTGGGAAGTGGGATCAAGACCGCAGGAGAGGGGAAAGAGAAAGGACAAATGTAGGTTGGAGACGTGGGAGGGGGCAGGTATGGGAATAGCCAGGTGTGGGACGAGTAACAGTGGGACATCCTCCACCATGACTCAACACCGCCCACACCCACAAATTGATCGAGCATGTGAATGTCATCGCTCCCCAATACTGGTAAGAACACTTCCAGGGAAGATTTACTCAAGAGGTTTATCTACACTCCCAGGGTCACTATCAATATAGCAGATTACGGTCGCTCTCAAAGCGCCAGGGTAACAATGTCAGGCGTGAAGGATTAATATTTGGGTATAAACGTGCGTGCTCTTGTTTGTAAGCACCCACTCACGTGCAAATTCGTACATATTCAATTGGACGGGCACGCACATGCGCAAAAACCTTCAGATATCAATGGCGTCATTACGTCAACATTAAACACTTACCCCAGCCTTAATGCGAACACTTCTTGCACACTTAATGTAATGGGCATTGGTCTCACGTGCGTGAAGGAAATGCAAACAATAGAAAATATTACACATTAATCAATACCATAAAATATGTGAAGTTTCACTTGTTACTGAGAAACTTATCTAGACCCTAGAGCAGTACTTTTGTTTTAACCACTAATACCCCTTGAGCGACCTCATTATTTGCTCTTCCGTTATAAGATTATGGTGCTGCCACTTAGTTATCCCCTAAATAACAATTACATCTCGGGGTGCAGGCATAATGTGGCTCTACTGCCTCCTTTGCATAAGGGAGGCAGTGGAGTGCTAGCCCTAAAAATGCAAACCACATCATAAAAGACTTGAAAGTACGAGAGACTCCAAATTACAAACTATGAAACCCCACAACCTACACAACCCAGAAGAAAAAAGGATTTAGAGGGGAAGATTATGCTCGTCTCAACTACTCAACCATTATGACAATTAGGGAGGGGTTAGAAAATCAAAACGCCAATGTCGTATAAACTGATATCGCAAAGGCAGTTAATAAATGCGATAGTAGGGTGATTGTATATAAAATGAGGGCGATACGAATAAAGGGAAATTAGTTAAATGGATTTATAACTGGGAAAAATGAAACAGAATAGCAATAAAAATCAAGAGCCAAACCCAGTATCAGCAAAGTAAAAAGGCTCAATATCTCAAGACATGTCCTGACGCCTTTACAGTTTATCCTCATAGCAGACAAAAACACTGTCAGTTTATCATTTGCTGATACCAAAATAAACATTAAATCACCTTCGTAGAGGACAGGGGGGGGAAAAAACATGAAAGATATACAAGCCAAGTCTTCCAGTGGGCAGTGCAGAATATGATTTTCAATGTTGACAAGTTCCAGCCGCTTAAGATATAAAAAGAATGAACTCAAAATGCAAGATGATCACAAAATAGAATCAAAGGAACGTGTGAAGGACCTGGGTGTAATAATCAGCTGACCTACTTTTGAAAGAACACAATGCAAATATTACCAAAGCCAGGAAAATGATTGGGAGGGGGGGGGGGGACAATGAGAACTTTCAAACAAAGGAAATAGTGTCAATGGTGACACTTCAAATTGCTCGTGCTTTCTAGCTTAGCACCGTTCAAGACTAGAAAGCTAGAACAGAAAGATCATTTATGACCCGCATAGAGCCAATAAACCATTTAAATTACTGGGAGCACAGCAGAATCCTAAATACGTCCAGTACTTGCTGAAGCAGAGATTATAATATAAATGTAAAGGTACTTAAGACAAGTCCCAAATCTGCTCGCAGGCATAACAAAAGAGCGAGATTTATATTTTTAAAAATAACGTCCGTGAGTCCAGACTATTCAACCTTATCAAAAGATACGAGAAAACCCAAAATGGGAAGACTTTTTAAAAGGAAATTCGAAATGTACCTTTCCCAAGTGCCAGATCAACCAGACTGTCATGGACCAGCAGGCCACCATCAACAGCCTGGTTGACTAGTCAAACAGACTAGCCTGGCCCAGGGTCGGGCTACGGGAGTAGGAAAAATGTTCAATCCGTCAAACTTTTTGAGGGGAGAGAGAAAAAAATTACCGCCTTCCCGGCGTTAATACCCTGGCCTTGTGCAGTCTGGGAGAAATCACGGCAACAGATATTAGTACGCAGGAAGGCGCCATCATGACGAGCCAACACAGACCTCATGTTTTGCTTTTTAATCGATAATTCGTATCCCATCTATCTTCATTTTCCAGCTTAGTAATCACATATATCGCAAGTTTCTATTAAATTTCGAGCAAGTCAAGCTAAATTTACGGTGGAAAACTAATGTTAAATACCTAGCTTTTATTGTGCATATGTACACTAAACTTCTACATTACGAAGTTCACAACATTTGGGTTCCGCTGTACATAATATATGCGCACAAAAAGTTGCCATCTGTGATCCAAAGTAAACAGTTGTGATTTAGAGACCTGTCTTATACTAGTGTCAACGAAATACCAATACATAGCTTTGTAGGTTTAATATATATTGACCCGGATCTGAGCACCAAAAAAACATTAAATGACAAAAAATTCTGGCAATAACACTGCTCTAATATAAAAGGGGACCAACTTTAAAGCATTAAAAAAAACAGCAGGACTGATTGAAATTTGACCCTGATAAGTTCCAAAGTTCAGTCGCTGATCAACAGGTTTGTGGTGTCTACGTTGAACTACATGCTGCTAGTACCAACAGCCCGACTGACAGGGCCATACAAGCCTTGCCCAGGGCAGAGCTGTGGGAATAGGAAAACTAAACCCCTCCAAGGTAGTACAAGTCCAAACATGCACCAACGAGTACAAGTCCAAACATGCACCAACGAAAGTTATGAGGGGTCCAACCCAAAATGCACACACTTCTTTAACATTCAGAGGAGAGGGGTGATTCAATATGTAATACCCGGTGCGACGAATTAAAATGTGAAAGACTGGGAATGAACGATCCCAGGAGAGGGCAGTCAAAGGTGGGAGGGGCGGGGCCTGAGCTATAACAGTATATGAACGGGAGAGGGGAAAGGCAGCTAGACGCACGGGAGAGGGGGAAGGCAGCTAGACGCACGGGAGACGGGGAAGGCAGGTACACGCAGAGACGAAGTAAGCTCAATAAGGACAAATAATTGGGAGGTGAAAGCAAGACTAAAGTGCGGTGTGTGGACGTATGACTTTTGTGATCCTCCGTGGTCTTTCATAACATCCGACTCGTTCTACCAGACACTCGCGTGCACATCTCAACATTTCCTGGAGCTGATTCAGCCACCGCCATGCCACACACTGTCGCCACTGTTTTTAATTGGCTTATTTTTCCACTTCATGTAAGCTTTCACATTTTTTTTACAACCTAACTTTAAAACTACTTGTAAGCTTACGGGGATACTTTCAGAAACTAACGAAGAATGTAACATACGGAAATTGAGTGAATACCAGGCGTAATCCAATTCCTGGAAGCATGAGCCCTAACAGTAGGTATCAAGGCACACATTGAGAGGAGATTTAACGTAACATACACAGTAAGGAACTGCTATCTCTTGCCATCAGTAAAACCATTTGAGATGCAAATATTTACAACAACTTCCAGAGTTGTTGCTACATAGAAACTGCCTGAAAAGTTGGCACTCAAAATCTTATGAAAGATTTTCGTTCGTAGGAATTACAGGACAATGAAACCAAGTCAAGTCTAGCACCTAACAGCAAGTACTCCTGTAGATTACAACCCAGTCTAGCAGATTACAAGGTTTCCTGGCTACGCTCACCCAACAACACATGTCACCACCGCTAGTTTTTTACTACCTATTTCTGGTTAAATGTACACTGTACGATTTAATGCGACCTAATATAAACAAAATAGTATTTTTATTTTTTGAGGATGCGTCAACTAATTAACGCTGGGAACCTCCAGAAAAATTAACTAAGTAAATGAGGATGGGTTTTCGAAACGCTAAAGGCATATAACTTACAAATTATAGGCCAATTACACGGGTAATGGCTACGAATCTCAAACTGGTAATGTGCTAATAAGTTAATATGCGGGAGTGTGGTAAACAAGCTTGACGCAAGGCAGGCGGGCAACCCCAGTCTTGAGAGGAGAATTAGTGGGTCTGAGTCAGACACCAGACACCCAACCTACCCTCACCCCCTCCAGGGCACCGCCCACATGCCGCGGTGACAACACCAGGGAGCGGCCCCACCTGGAACTCACCCACATCACCTAATCCAACCCGTCCTTCACAGTGGAGAGGTAGTCTGAGGTATCAGTCCCTTAGCCTTTGTTGAAATCCTAAAGATACTGTACTTCATCTACTGTCTCCAATACTAAGATTTACCTCTGTATTCAACTGATGAAGCCTGCAGCGCAGGTGAAACTTTGTTAAATGATACCTAGAGTTGAAGGTGTCTTCAACTCTAGGTATCAAAATATCTAGGTATCAAAATATCTAGGTATCAAAATATCTAGGTATCAAAATATCTAGGTATCAAAATATCTAGGTATCAAAATATCTAGGTATCAAAATATCTAGGTATCAAAATATCTAGGTATCAAAATATCTAGGTATCAAAATATCTAGGTATCAAAATATCTAGGTATCAAAATATCTAGGTATCAAATATCTAGGTATCAAATATCTAGGTATCAATATCTAGGTATCAAAATATCTAGGTATCAAATATCTAGGTATCAAAATATCTAGGTATCAAAATATCTAGGTATCAAAATATCTAGGTATCAAAATATCTAGGTATCAAAATATCTAGGTATCAAAATATCTAGGTATCAAAATATCTAGGTATCAAAATATCTAGGTATCAAAATATCTAGGTATCAAAATATCTATCACAGCTGTGATAGATATTTTGAAAACCTGATAATCAGCAAACTCCCTTGAAAAACAATCTTATTACGCTAGGTAAAAGTACACGTGTCCAGGAGCTTTGTCAAGCCGTTACAACTTGACAAAGCTCCTGGAGGGCGAAACGCTGTCACAATAAAATGTTGCATTAGTTGCACGTCTCCTTTTACCTAACACTGTCGGTAATTCTACCAACATTATTACAACTTAGTTCCATTTTAGTAGGGTCATATATTATCCCAAAGCCTGCCGAAGGCAGTCAACCACACTATAGGTTTAAGCATGGCAAAAAAAGGGATGAAATAATGTCTCCGGGAGTTTTCAAGGTACGAGGTACTCGTGCAGCGTTCAACCCTGACATTGGAGACTAAAGTGAAGAGCAAATACAAGCCCTTGAATGCGTACTCCACTAACCCAGAAACAATGTCAACCAGCAGGAGTGGCGTGTACACTGGCTATGTATCCGCTACCACAAGTCGGTCACGCAACTCTGGTGTTAATAACCAGCGTAAGTATTAAACTATCAGTTAGGGGAAGACTATCGTTCGGAACCACTTGTAATGTTTGCTCACGACTAACCTACGAAAATAGTTATAACCATAATTTTTAATGGAGTGGAGATGTAAGCCATTGCAAGGACTGCCAGATTATCAAAATCTCCAGCTGTGGGGTCATCAAATGATGAAGACCCGCGTCAGGAAACAATTGTCTTGTTTCCTGAAATCTTACCTAACCTAACATAATGAATTATTAGCCACTAAAGAGTTAGTTAAGTGACGGCAATAGTAACATGTGTCTGCAGAGGACTGAGCCTCCAGTAACCCCCTTCCACTGTCACTGTCTACTGTAGAGATAACTGGTATAAGACGCTAACACGATGGAAAAGACATGCAGTATAATGTGAGCCTTTATTGACGACATTTCGCCCACACAGTGGGCTGTATCTAGTCAAACAGATCTGTGACTTGATAAAGCCTACGTGTGGGAGATACGTAGTCCATAGAGGATCATATACTACACGTCTCTTTCCCCATCTACTATAGTGTAATAATGCCCGCCCCCCCCCCCTTCACTCGACACCTTTAGTGTGTAAGCGGGCAACGAATTTTGCTACACATTTTCTACGTCAACAATGAGATCTTTATAGCAAAGGTATATAAAACACAAGTTAATGAATCAGACGAGTGCAAACACCTGGGTGCTGATGACTGTGCCAGTTAAATTATCAACACAAACTACTTGCCATGGGAGGCAAGGAGAGTTTGACCAAGTTAGTTAATACAGTCACATACTACAATGACATTTTTAAGAGTAAATATTATCGGTCCTGAAAGCCAGCCATCAGTAACGTCTGTCGGAAGGTTGGGTAAGGTTTGTCAGGAAACAGGACAAGTTTTTCCTGACGCGGGGTCTGTCATATGACGAGCCGCAGCTGGAGTTATTGGTCATCTGACCGAGGCCTTCCACTGGCTTACTCCTCCACTAAAAATTATGGTAATAATTAAAACCATTTCATCAGAAGGAATAAAAATGTGAGTGAGCTATTACTTGACCTCATTAAGTACAAATAGGCAAGTGTATTCACAAATCAAAACTACATTATAAAACCCCATTCAAACCACTCCAAAAAAAATATTACCAGGAAAAAATCCATTATGGCCGAGGTCTGAGATGACTTAGTATCTGACAATGGTTTATTTGGCAGAAAAATTAAGCAAACAGAAATACAAATGACGACTTCACCCGCGACCTCGACTGTTGCCTTAAAACTAAATATTTAGACGTCTACGTAAAATAAACAAAGGTTCGTGCGGTAGTGTACCTGGAGCCTTTATGGATTTTGTAAGTCTGCCAATGATAAAGTTAACCTTGTGAAGTATAATAATTTAGTGCCAAACCCGTAAGGGTCACACTGCGCCTGGGGAAACGAGGGATGTCGGGGTTGGCAGGTTTGACCCACGAAAGGAGAGTGAATATATCTGCGATAACTAAAAACTGTTCAAATGACTTGGGTTGACCGAAATTATCTGCATAACCATACCTTTGGGCTTTCTACATGCACAACTAAATGTAATACATCTGTACAAACATTATCATGCTGAATTGAATCTGTGGTGCGGCCAGTCTACCAGCGTCTCTCACATGACTCGCCCAGTAAAGTTAAAGAACCAGCTTGGAAATACCCTTTGTGACCTACTTGGATCCTATTCATTGAAAAGATTGTGGGAACGAGACTGAGTGTCCACATCTGAAGAGCTTTTCACTATTCAGAGGCGGGATGTGAAGGAAATATTAGCTGGGAAGTCAACGCCTGGCGCAAACACCAGATTCTGGATCAAGTTTGTACCAGACCACAGACTAGAGGTCATTTATTATCCGCTTTAACTTTGTAGTCTCTTTTATCCCCCCCTCCTCTCTCTTCCTCTTCATCCTGGTCAGTCAGCTTATTCTCTGATGTAAATAATTAAAGCAGTAGAATAGAGAAATTTAACTCCCCACAAGAATTTTCTACAAAAAACGTCTCAATGCTGGACTTACTTACCTACATCAAATCACACAACGGATGGGGGCTCGAATCCATGGCAAAACTCTCAGGAATGATTTAGGACTTGCTGCCATAGGTTCGATCACCCACCCATTCTGTGATCTGTCGGCAAACGTTATTACAAGTTCGCGAGTCATGATTTACATATACATTTGAATAATTAATTCGTACCATCTTTGCTTGTGTTCGATACAAGTAATTTTATGAAGGAACCACATCCCTGGACAACTTTTAAACTCTCCACTTTTATATAGTTAAGGGTCTAGTGGAAATTCTTATCAATGAAAGACTGTAGTTTCAAACCCACGGGGGTTGCTTAACGAGTTACTCGTTGCAAGTGATTCTTACACTAAGTTTTGAAGACTGGTTTAACAACGGGAAGAGGCGGTGATCCCGGCATCGTTAATAATACTGCTTACATATACGACCCATACAACTCAAAATACAGCCACATAATGCCCGTTAAACTCCTGGGCTCAGGAGCATCAAAACTATCTAGTTAAATTACACCGTTTTAAACACCAAGATACACAAGGAACTTCACAAAAGTGTCTTTAGGGAGAATAGTGTGTTAAAGCCATCAGTTCTTAGTGCTCTCCACCACTGCTAGGCTGGTTAGTTTTTAGTAAAAAAAACCAGTTTGGTTATTCAGCCTTTAAAAACTTTCGTTTTAAACTACCAAATATGCACTATTATTAACAAGTTGTCTTGACCGATTCTACTCTCACTGCGTATAACCACAACGCAAACTAAAGTATTTCACATTCCGCACTCATTATTCATAATTTATTCAGTCATCCATCAAAGTCAGCAAATTCAGACATGAAATATTCCTACCATTTAATCCAAAGGTTGGATTCTTAGCAAGGGTTGCCGCTAAAACATCTACGGTGGACTGTCAGGGTGAGGAAAGGTCAGAATGAGATGGGATGGGATGGGGTGGGATTGTCGGGGTGAGGAGGTACGGTCAGGATGGGGTAGAGTGACTGTCAGGCTAGGGTGGGACAGGCGGCACTCTGAACAGTGACACTTGGGTTTTTATTTCTTACCCTTTTATTCATGCAGAGCACTTTCTTACTGCACTTTACCATATACAATGGATATTATCTTTTAAGAAAATAATAAAGTATCTTGGTTCATATGGGCAGACCAAGTGACCTAACACCCTAACTTGACTAACCAGCATCCTAACTTGGCCGAAACGTCAGCCTCTAAAATATCTGGCAGAATGGTTCATCTAGCCAAAAGCAGTAAAAGTGGGCGCGCCAACAGACCCACGAGAAAAGTCAAGTTACAAGATCCACGTGTGGGAGAACTGCAACAAGGCGCTCGGTCACTCACCCCTCCCACAAGGCCAAGCAGGAAAAAAAAAAACTAACAGCTTACATAATAAGGTGGCAACGCAACTACTACCTGCACTGAATGGACGGGTCAACACTATGATCGTTATAGTCATCGCTCCTTGCCGCAAGCTTTCAAATTATGCCTCCTAAATTATAAATATTACAAGAACTACTTGTATTCAGAAACAGAAAAGTAAAGCTAGATATATACTGAATGTAAATACTGCAACAATGATGCATCTTGCATGCTCATAACACCAGCAATCCTGTCAGCAAAATATTAATACTTTCAGGCATGACTAGAGCACTTCACTGGGGTTACAATCTAAAATATGGTACACCCCTTGCTGTGACACTCTCCTAACGAGAACTAACTGGTCACTGCCGCAAATGACTTCCCCATCATCATAACCTATGATGGTTAGCTTTGGGGTTAACAAAAATTATTACCTATGATTATCTGAAGTTAATACCTCTAAGCTTCCTACGGTGCATAGTGCAAAATGCACTATGAAACTGAAGGGTGCAACAAATATGCCAAGAAAAAGTTTGAAAGACCAAAGTCTTGAACACCCTCCCGTCGTATACAATTGGAATGACTAACACACCATTGTGCTATTTGTAAGACAGCTTGTACTGAAGGATACCTGGCCACACCAAGCAATCCTCATACTGGAGTATCTTACCAGCAATCACCAGAGCTTTATAATGGTATCTTGCCTGAAAAATTTTTTCAATAGTACCTCATCCCTTGCCATATGTATATATTATTAAAATAAAATACTTTAAATTTGCTAAATAAATAGTATTTATATTTGTTATCAAACTATGTTAAAAACAATGTAAGAGTCATCCACATTATCAAACTAATCAAAGCTATTGTAATAAAAAAATCACATTTACCTTAAATTAATGGGCGAAGTTGACCCAAGGAAGTTGACCCCATTCAAATCTCTGGCCAGGATATTGGATCCTTGACGTCTTAATTCAACGGGTGCAGAACACGAGCGAGAGTGCACGCAGCCTTCCCAGCAGCAGCAGCAACCACCACGACGGACAGGAGAAAGGCCTGAGGGTAGCTGTGCTGCCACCAGTCCCTCTCCTTGCTCCAGCCCCGGCCCGCCCCCGCCTCACCTACACTAACTAGTCTACCTTCACATTCAGTTTTCACAAGCTGTTCTTGCACTATTCACGAACGCTTTCCAGCATTAGTTCAATATGCGGAGTGTTGGATAAACACCACGTACGTTAAAAACGCTGACAAGGCAGGTGTTTCGCTATCCAAGTTTGTAAAGCCAAGCTGTCATGTCAATGACTGGTTAAGTTTTCCTATTGTTGCACCCCGGCGGCCGGTGCCCCGACTCTTATTAACTACCTGATCTGCCGCTGTTGCTACCCTTCAAGCATGTCTGGTTCAAGCTTCTCACTATACCTGCTTAATTTAAAAATAGTTTTATCAGCATTTCTTCATGCTTCTGAACTCCCACTCTACCAAACTTAGTAACATAATACAAGAAAAAACCTCACAGGAGAGAGAACCTTACTAAGACGTTTCTGTCCAACTTGAACCATTTACACAGTCATAGTGCATTGTTCCAGTCACGGTATTGACTTTATTCACTATAGCACTACAACCAATGACTGTAGCCAGGAACAACTCACACTAATAGAATGCTGTATCACCTGAACATTTCCACCCTCCCTCCTTCATTAGGTAGTGCAGTCTCTTACAATTTAAAGATAACACGCTCCTGTGATTACAAGTATTTATAAAAGTTAAAGAAATATCAGAAAACAATATTTGTGGAATCAGTATTCTTATGATAAACAGGATCGATGAAAGAATAATGACAGCCATTGTCTGCGACTGTTCCGAGAAATCTTCCATTCTCATCAAAGAATGAGTTATTAGTTGAGGGTATACCGTACATAAACCCATCAAAAATGGTCAGGCCATTACTTTTTTTTTTTAACCTCTGTCTACCCTCTATCCTATCCCACCATCCTATAACCTAACCAAGAAAAAATTCAATCTAAACTAAAACCACTAACAGCAACTGTTCTCTGAACATTCATCTACAACAGTGTACAAGTCTGCTATCCCTGCCTCCTCACGCCATGACTGCTCCAACCAGTGGCTGCAGGAACTAGTGTCATTAGGGCGCTCTCCTGGTCGTGACATCTCTTGTTCTCTGACAACTGTACCAAAACTTTCTATAACACGTGGGGAAAAATCTTAAATCAAAATTTATTTTCAACATGTGAACATTCTTCGAAAAATGTAGAGCAAATCTGTGAAGTTTCGCAAATTTTTTTAGCCAGTATAACATATTAAAAACTTATCTTGCATGCCCATTTCCCAGCCCAGAACTATCTCAAGTACAATACCATCCGTAGGGTGCGACCCCATAACCGTCTACGTAGGCGAGAAAGCTAAATCAATTTAACCTGGAAAATTCTGGAGGGTTGGGTCCAGTTTGCAACATCGAAATAACTACCTACAAAAGTAAATTAACTTTGCAAACGGTACAAAATAGCTCAAAGTATAAAGGGACCAAGACATCAAACACCCTCCCTTCACACAAAGGTAATTACCAACGGATTCCTAGCTGTCTTCAAGAAAAGTTTCTCAAGCTAGTTTGACAGGCAGGCTTTGGTGCCTACGTTGGATTTCGTGCGGCTAGTATGTGCGGGTTGTGTGTGTATTGTTCCAGTCACGGTATTGTGCCTTTTTTGTTATTTAGTATCAGCTTGGTTGATCAGACCAGCAACCAGGCCGCCTAATCTGGGACCGGGTCGCAGAGATTGTGACACTAAGACGTCTTGCAACTTGTTTACTACTGGGTCAACACGACAAACAAAGGGGACCGTGTAAATTTACTTTTTTAATGAGCCACGCTGAGATGGGTATGTGGACCAGTGGGCCGCCAACACCTACAGCCTCTGACCATTCAAGCACCAGACAAAACTGGCCTATGGCCAGAAGGCATTAGTAGAATAATTATTGAACCAGTCACATGTATAGTACAGCTATTTTAAATGTCTTAAAAGATAACTAGAAAAAAATCACTTAAGTGAAAACTACGTCAAATTCAAATCAGGTTAGTCGGGCAAGAGGTGCAGGTGGTAAGTACAGTGCCTGCACTCTGACAGATGGGTGGGTGGGAAGAATGTTGAAGTTCGGAGGGTCATTACGATGTCTGCGTACTTCTGGGAAGCCTACTGAATGACTGATGGAGTTCTCATCTGGATCAACCTATCTTTGTAGTTATACAATAGCCAACGTGATAAAAGACAAGTGTAATCAATCGTATGTTGCCACGAGGAGTGCGAACAGTGCAACAAGAGGCAGCCTGGCACTAAAGCTGATGAACACGCCCAAAAGGAATTCCGAGCAGCCGTCACCGCCACTCACACCCACTCGCCCATTATCAATGGAAAATTAATTACGCATAGCGCACTAACATCTTCCACTAAAAATTAATTTCATTCACTGGTTTTTCTGGGATTTCATTTATTTTATATGAAAAGAGAGGAAGTCTTAACAGTTAAATACATTTGTCAATACCAGTAAGCTATCTCCCCCCCCCCTCCAGCAACACCGAATTTTATGCACGTGGCGAGTGTGTGTGTGTGGGGGGAGAAACTACCATATATTCTTTGAAACTTCACAACTGGTCCATAGGGCAACCCTTTCATCCAACGTTGAGTGCCTGGCCTAGATGTCTACTTAGTGCCAGAAAGCCAGGGTTTCGTTCTTACCCCGTGCCCCGTAATGGTATCAAGCCCCCCTGAGCGAAGCACCAGATGAATGACTCAATGTCCAAACATTTTCCAAATAAATTTCAACTATAAAATGGTAGGACATTACAAGTTTCAACGAAGGGTTTTTACAACCTAACATACAGTGCAAATTAATAAAAGTAGCTGAGTGGAAGAAAATGCAAACGAAACGGGTTAGGCAGAGCACAATTTTATCGAGGCGCCATAAACAGCCCTGAAAATGAGTCAACAGCAGGACAACCCGTGGCATGAAGTCTTAAAATTACCAAGCCAACACCTGCCCACTGCATCCAACTAGGTGCACCAGGAAGGTTAGCACGAGACTCCAGTCACCAGAAAGGCAGGTTTTTATGAACAAATCCCACACTTGAACAATTAAATATTAATTTACAGTGATGAACGTTTAATTCCTGGTGTTGCCCTGTCTTGGTGGAACTCTGCATAATATTTTAACAGTAATAACAGTTATCAAATTAACTTCAATCTCTCACAAATCAGAACACTAGAGGCGCCTCAAGAGCAACCACGACCCCCTTCCCCCCTCTCCCGCTTAGGGCAAACAAGGACAGCAATTTCCGCACGCATTCCAGTTCATGGATTTCTATTCCATCTAAACTACAATATTTTATTTGCGTACAGTAAAACCAACGATAACGAAACCAAACTGGGCACTTACTTCCCTTAATCCATTAGCACTGCCACACACACGAACACTTGGCTAATTTGGAGGATGACCTGCTCCACTATACTAAATAAAACAAGAGACTCGACCAATGGTCGAGTGTTGGACTATATGCTCACCTCTACTGAAACTTTAGCTTAAGCTGAAATTTCATTAACGCTTTTAGAAATACATCCTGTGTGATGGACTATGACAACGAAACAGCTAGGTCTTGTTCCCACAATGTGACTGTTGAATAGGTTAGCCACATACGTTTCTATAATGTAATTACTATAGAATAGGGTATTATTACTGATATACTCTGTTAAATAAAATAAAGAGTAGGACAAGGTGAGGGGTGTAACAAAAGTGGAACACTGATAGTGATCAACACGTCCCCTCACCCACACGCTGCAGGCGTGTGGGTGACGAGACCAATACGTCTCAAGGACAAGTAACTACGACCTGGTAATGAATAACATCAAAATGACCACAGCCTAATCTAAAATCAATTTGGGAGTGGCGTCTATCGATGACAAATCTCAAACTTAACTTCAACCAGAAAAATGCTGAACACATTAAAGTTACTCCTATATTGAAAAATTTAAGAATTAAAAACTGAAAAGAATACGAAGTCAACGCCAATTAATGAACCGGAAACAGAATATAGGAGCTAATGTGCCAGCATCGATACCAGTGATATTGGCTAATACTGATGGTATAGTTATCGGAAAAAAAAAAATAATGGTTTCATCCCATCCTTAGCAAGACCTAAGTACCGTATCAGTCTAAAAATGGTGAACTCTCCCCCGGTACAATGAGCCCCGGAACCATTAAGAGTATACGGACTCTTGACCAAGAATTAGAGTTACTCTCCCTGCGTTGGATCAAGCCTAATTTCCTACCATTCCCCAGGGGTTGTACAACGCTTAAAAGTTTAGCGCTTCCTCGTAACTAGTATATGCATCATACAACTGATCGTCCACTCTCCCACCCACAGTAGCCAGTTCCCCACTAGGATGACCCCCAGTTATCCAAGGACGTCGTGGATAATCCAAGGATGACCCACAACATCCCCGTCAACATGAGCCCGGATATTCATGGATGCTGTGATAGTTATCAGAGGATGACCTACTACCACAACATCCCCCACCAATCTAGTTCCACTGATGTTACTACAGTGCTCTCTTATTGTGCCCTTGGCTTCCCTGCCTTTCACCAAATTACTTGCTACTACTTCCCATCTCTCACCTCAGTACGTTATACCAGTGTGCAGATTTGGGACCCAGATCTCCAGACTCTTCCACATGCTAAAATACATCAGTTTAAGAGGCGCCTGAGTTTTCCCTGTCTCTTAATATCATGTTTATCTCCCCCTATAATCTACCTTGTCCATAATTATCACATTTGCTTTGTCTGCTTTCGCAAGGTGAAGTCTTACAATCTTTCCTTAATTCATGGTATAACTTGACAATTGTGTTGCAGAGGTCACAATTGTGGTCATCATCTGACTAAGACCCTCGTCAGGAAACACTTGCCCTGTTTCCTGACGAACCTTATCTAACCATTTGTTGTCAAGTTATACCATGAATTAAAGAAAGATCCTGGACTTCACCTTACGAAACCAAATCAAATGCGATAGTAATTATGGACAAGGTAGATTATAGTGGAGAAATAACATTAGAAGACGGGGGAACTGGCGTGCCACTTAAACCAGCTCAGAATGAAGGGTGAAGCCAATTTGACGAGGCTCTCAGAAATTAGCACTTAAAAACCAGTACGGTACTGTACAGTAGGCACATGCATAGTGAAGTTAAAATATTCCTCTTCAGTTAAAAGTAATCAATGATTAACAACTGTAATAATAGACTTTTTTCCTAACATCTGTATATTGCATCTTCAGTCGCACCTAAAGTCTTGCCATAATAGTGTAGCAGTCATGAGAGGCAGGAGCGTCATGTTCTAAACCCATGTCCTGAATTTTGTAAACGTTTTCCCCGCGTTCACCAATCTTATCTGCGCATTTTAAAATTGGTTCTAACAGCAGGACGCCCTAGAGCCTGATCCTGCCTCTTTACCAGCTACCCGCTTTAATTCGTTTCCAAGCCACCTGGGCTATAGTGAACCTATACATAGTGTTAAACTCTACTGCTTCGCCTAGTTCATTCCACTTAATACCTCTTAAAATCTAAACCCTGTCGTAGCTGAAATTAAAAGGTTCATAAGATTTTTGTGGTATGCAGTGACGATAATTTTGGAAATATGTAAAGAAACTTCAAAATATAATCAGTAAATCAAGTAATTTGAACAGTTTTAAAGATGTTCACAAGTGAATGAGATGTTTTTATTTGCAGTCTCTCCCAGGCTTTCCCGATATCCGCTTTATTACCCCTCTACTAGCGACCACAGGCCCCACACACACCCGTAAATCAATTCCAAAAAAATATACAATGCATTATGTAAATCATTAAAGACAGCAAACGGGACTTCTAATAGTAGAGCAGTAAACGTGGTAGCGAGGGCCAGGTGCAGCCTCCACCCTCACTGGTATGACTAGGTTGCGGACGTTCCTCTGAGCAGTGAGGAAGGGCCTTGAGTGTAGCAGCCACGCCCTCCCTCACTAACCTACCTCTCATCTTTACACCATCACACTCACCTGGAATAAAACAAATCATCACAGTTACTTAACACTTAAAATATCAGTTCATAAGCACGCAAAATGCGTAAGAATACTAGGCACAACCGATGCATTTCCAAGTGTATATGCAAACATCAGTAAGTGTCACTGAACACTGATCAGTTTAAAAAGAAAAACCTCGTTGTGCTAAATATAACCAAGATCTGTACATGTGTCTGAGACCCCTTTCGTTTGCTGAAGTCTAAGGACGAGAAATACAGATATTATACTAGTTTTATTTTTTCCGATAGAAACTTTCCCACCTTTCATCTACCTGTAAGCATTAATGGCATGGGAGGCTGGGACCAAGCTCCTGGACCCATTGTGTGAGTAACTTGTTTACCATATGTATGGTGTGCGTAATCAAGTAATGATAAAACATCAACTGGCTCCATCACCTTCGTGTGTTAGTGTGACTAGTAAATGGTTAAGTCGGACTGAAACGTAGTTCTAAGCTTCTCTGTCCCATGTGCGGGTTATCTGTGTATTGTTCCAGTCACGGTATTGTACCTTTGTTCATTAACCAGACATTTTATAAAACTTGTGCCAGTATAAAACTATCTGCCCAAGTAAGCCTAGTAAAAAATAAATACAAGCATAACTTTTGTAAATGAGCTTTGTGAGGTCAGTGTTAGGTTAATGAAATAGCCGAGTGGCTTACACACTGGCCTGAGTTTCAAGACTCACGCGCCATGGGTTCAAACCTCACCCGTTCCGTGGAGTGTTAGGCTAGCCACGGTGCTATTTTAACACCAGGTAATGCACTGGGATCTCGTACAAGTACACAGGAAGCGCGCCAACGGACGCCATCACACTGCCAACAATAAGGGTCTTACGTGAATCTTCCCCCGAAAAGATCAACTCATTGTATTTTATGAGGCAGAGTATTCCTAGAGCAAGCGTTGGTTTTCATACTAGCGGAACACACCTCCGGTACGTGACCGTTTTTGTGTAACTCCCGTTACGGCGAACTTCCCTGAAATTGTCAGTCAAATGACCGCCACTACATCGCTGCCTTTCTTCCCCCTATCTTAAGGACGCTACCAGTCCAGGATGACTTCCTCCATTAAGGCCAGGTTATGTGACAAAGCGACAGAAAACAGCTAGCTTCCGATCCCGAATATAATCACAAAGTAGCCACACTTGTTGCCGGGAAGGACAAGCAGTGGATGGGGGACAAAAACAAATCATGCCCACGTAATAACACTTAACTGTTTTAAAGACTTTTCTTATTTGTCATCTTGATTAGTGTTAAGTTATTGCTTTCAGGATTAATTCTTGGGTTGTCATTGTCAAATTAGCCACAACTTTCGGGACAAACATTATTGGGTTGTCATTAGTGGACCAGATTCGGTCCACTTATCTAGATGTTTAATGTTTGTGACTTCCGCTAGATGGAGTTGAATAAAGCAGTCACGCCAAGCAAAATAAATTAGTGTACACATACTGCATGTAATCAGTTAATTTTTTTCTTGGTAACGTCAAGGTCGGATTGCACGTCTAATGACTAACCACATCACTTAATCAGCACTGAGAAATTGATGTTTGAAAATTCGACCTATCAGAAAAAGTGATATGTCACTAATACTGGTGCAACATTGTAAACAAGAATCCTAAAATTTACACTATATAAATTTATAACAAAACAGAGGATAGAAACGTGGTAATTGTGGACTTCGATATTTTTTTTAATGCAAATTGGGTTTGATTGGTGGGGAACGTTATCCAGAAAGGTGGAACACGACAGGAAGGCAGAAGAGCAGGATCAATGTCCCCCTCGCCCACACGCAACCATACCTACATCTCACCAGTCCCATTTTCCATTGTTAAACTTGGTATCGTTCCATACTATGGTGGCATCAATTTTCAGTTATATTAGCCAACACGCTGAATTCTTAAAATTTAATAATATAAATTTATGAAGGGACGAATCCTTCGCAGTAAAGCAACGCTGCTAATAAAAATTTAATGTATATTTAACGGTTCTGGAGATCAATTCCCGTCGGCTAGTCTCTGAAGACCATGGCTCGTATATTGGAAGGTAAATATTGCATGAATAAAAAAACAGGAAAATAAAGCTACCTGGAGTCTACCTGGAGGAGTATATATACACAGAGTGAAGTAATTTTATTTTTAAATTCACCTGTTATGTTACATATTAGGTAGAAAGGATTTAAGATTGGGTTGAACAAATATCTTGTTAGTGGGATGGATTGTGAAGGATCTGCCTAGTATGGGCCAACAGGCCTGCTGCGTTGTTCCTCCTTTCTTATGTTTTCTTTTATTATGCCTTTCATTTGACATAATATGGTAGTAGTATCTGGATGGTTGCGGTCTACCAGCCTACTACCTCTTTCTACTATTGTTCAGAGATGGGTAGCTGATAGCAAAGCAAGTCTCTCAACTTTTGAGAAGTATTCTTTTTAATAAATTTCACTGTTCGGCACCTTTACAGAAACCCCCCTCCCGTGTAATTATTTACAAGCCAATGTCAGTTTTTACTGCAGAAATTACTACGACCTCAGACCGTACTATGCAAATGCTGGAAAATTAGTGGAATAATTTGAGTTTGCAATCCCGACATCATCCTATTTATATCAGTATGAAAGCGCACACTTCTGACATTCCTTTGAAGCTTTCCTACTGCACAGGCCGGCACTGGGCCAGTCTTGTCTGGTTAACCAGGCTGTTGCTGCTGGCGTCCCCCTGGCCCACATTCGTCAGTCTGGTTGATCCGGCACTCAAAACATCGGAGACTAAATATAAATCTGACACTTCGTTCTGACGCCTGAAGATTGTTGAAACGTCAGGACACATTGCTCGGCACAAAATGACATTATCAAACAAGAAACTCCTGAATAACAGCCTACTACGAGGCTGCAAACATTCAAAATATTAATAAGTTTTTTTTAATGAAGTCCATATTCTTCATAATGTATTCAGAACAAGTAGTGGACATAGCCTAGTACAAATAGAAAGCGCGTCTGTCTCGCGTCCAGCAGATGCAGGATCAAGCCTCCACCAAGTCTTGCGCTGAATAACCCAAATGGGTTTAACGCTTAACATGAATTAAACAGAACAAGTAGTGCGAGAGTTGCAAACAAAAGATGAGCCTTACCAAGGAATAACCTTGCAAAATCTCATGTCAACTTTTTTTTTAAATTCTGATATAGCAAATTAATTTACACCGTTCACAAATAACGCACAAAGATGAACCTGAACGACGTGCGTGTCTTTGCAGTACCTTATCAAATAGCAACTTTACTATGGTCCAGGACGGCGCCATCTATGCGTGGGTTATCTGCCAATGGTTCCAACCACATTGTGGCTTTTCCTTCTTAAGCAATACCATTTACATTAAAATTACTAAGCAATCTACGAGCTTGTATAACGATTTTATTTTCCTTGGGGAAAAAGTGACGAACTACAGAAGATTCAATTTAATCTTTTCTGGAGATGTATATACAGGAACAGAAGAAAACAACGAGTTATTAACCACCTGTACGCCTGTGACTAACACCAGCTGCCTCAAAGTAACTCTTCAATGTCCCTTACGAGCAGTCAGAAATCTAAGTTACGTAACAGACTAAAAAAATCAAAACGAAACGGAAAACAAAAAAATGTTAACTTATACACACGGTCTGGTGGAAAGTAAAGTTTACCCGCGTCAAGAGTATGCAAATTGGAATAGCTAGCAAATAAAATTCCTGAAAAGCCAGGAATCTGTAAAACCGATCGATGACTCCCATCCCTTGCAAATAACTAAACGTATACATGCTACAACTTTTAGGCAGTGATCCTTTAGTTTTAATTGGTGTAAAAACCTAACTCCAGTAGATGTTTAACTAATTATCCCAGAAAGACGTGTATTAAGACGCTTCAGTTTCCTGATGGATAAACCATCAGATACCATTCGGATACTTCCCATCTGCATCTTATGTTAAACCACGATAATTCCTTTACATTTTCAAGGATAACTGCTAAATAAAAAGTTACACAAGTGTCTTCATTAATTTCAGGAAGGGGGAAGACGAAGATGGCAGGGAACATGGAAGTGGAATTAAGATCAAAGGAAGTGGAGTGTATGAGGGGAAGGGGCAGTGAATGAAGTGAAGGTCACTAGGCACTACATGAAATAAAATGTTGCACCCATGCACTAACTCTCCCGGATAAAGCTAAATTCTTCTTCCATCAATAAAAAATAACTACACGTGTAAGTACGCAGACTTTAGGTTAAAATACTCTCGCTTACGATATTCATACAAACTCAACACTTATCCTGCTTACTCAACTATCAAAACTTTTTTCCTTACCCATTAGATTCCAGATTCCTCAATACAGCAGATTACCACATTCTGTTGATCCCACTCAACTTTAAATTTAAGGAAAATATACTATTACTGGCTAGGATACAGAACCTAAGGTAAAGGTAGTCATGATTAGAGCAGTCAGGGGTATACTGACTATTTGAAGGTAGGTTGTTGAAGTGTATGTTGATGCTATAATGAAGGGTATGTTGATGCTATAATGAAGGGTATGTTGATGCTATAATGAAGGGTATGTTGATGCTATAATGAAGGGTATGTTGATGCTATAATGAAGGGTATGTTGATGCTATAATGAAGGGTATGTTGATGCTATAATGAAGGGTATGTTGATGCTATAATGAAGGGTATGTTGATGCTATAATGAAGGGTATGTTGATGCTATAATGAAGGGTATGTTGATGCTATAATGAAGGGTATGTTGATGCTATAATGAAGGGTATGTTGATGCTATAATGAAGGGTATGTTGATGCTATAATGAAGGGTATGTTGATGCTATAATGAAGGGTATGTTGATGCTATAATGAAGGGTATGTTGATGCTATAATGAAGGGTATGTTGATGCTATAATGAAGGGTATGTTGATGCTATAATGAAGGGTATGTTGATGCTATAATGAAGGGTATGTTGATGCTATAATGAAGGGTATGTTGATGCTATAATGAAGGGTATGTTGATGCTATAATGAAGGGTATGTTGATGCTATAATGAAGGGTATGTTGATGCTATAATGAAGGGTATGTTGATGCTATAATGAAGGGTATGTTGATGCTATAATGAAGGGTATGTTGATGCTATAATGAAGGGTATGTTGATGCTATAATGAAGGGTATGTTGATGCTATAATGAAGGGTATGTTGATGCTATAATGAAGGGTATGGTTGATACTATATGAAGGGTGTTGATGGAAATAAATGGTATAAAATACCGACACAATGGAAAAATAAACACATAAGCAGTATAATGTGATCCTTTATTGACAAAGTTTCGCCCACGCAGTGGGCTTTATCGAGTCAGACAGATCTACCTGGAAAAAGAGTAACATGAGTATTTATAAGATTTTGTCAGGTGGAGAATGACTAAATCTTATAATTACTCATGTTACTCTTTTTCCAGGTAGATCTGTCTGACTTGATAAAGCCCACTGCGTGGGCGAAACGTTGTCAATAAAGGATCACATTATACTGTTTATGTGTTTATTTTTTCAAGGGTGTTGATACTATATGAAGGGTGTTGATACTATATGAAGGGTGTTGATACTATATGAAGGGTGTTGATACTATATGAAGGGTGTTGATACTATATGAAGGGTGTTGATACTATATGAAGGGTGTTGATACTATATGAAGGGTGTTGATACTATATGAAGGGTGTTGATACTATATGAAGGGTGTGTACTATAGATACTATATGAAGGGTGTTGATACTATATGAAGGGTGTTGATACTATATGAAGGGTGTTGATACTATATGAAGGGTGTTGATACTATATGAAGGGTGTTGATAAAAAATCAGTTTCATGCGTATTTACGTAGTCATCAAGTTGTCTGCCCATCAGACTACATTCAAGGCAGGTGAAATAGTAGATCTAGAGAATGTACAGAGAACCTTTACTGCACGTATAAGTTCCATCAAACACCTTAACTACTGGGAACGCCTGGAAGCACTTGTCTTGTACTCACTGGAGCGCAGGCGAGAGATGTATATCATAATCTACACCTGGAAGATTCTGGAGGGACTGGTCCCTAATATGCACACATAAATCACTCCCTACGAAAGCAAAAGACTTGGCAGGCGATGCAACATACCCCCAGTGAAAAGTAGGGGCGCCACTGGTACACTAAGAGAAAACGCAATAAGTGTCCGGGGCCCAAGACTGTTCAACAGCCTCCCACCAGCCATAAGGGGCATTACCAGTAGACCCCTGGTTGTCTTCAAGAGGGAGCTGGACAGATACCTAAAGCCATTGCCGGATCAACCGGGCTGTGGTTCGTACGTTAGACTGTGCGGGGCCAGCAGTAACAGTCTCGTTGATCAGACATTGATCCACCGGGAGGCCTAGTCGTGGACCGGGCCGCGGGGGCGTTGATCCCCCAAAATACCCTCCAGGTAGTTAGACCCTCAATAACTAGCAAATTATTGGGATTTTCTTAGTTTACCTAGTGTTCCGAAGGTCAACGCCCCCCGTGGCCCAGTCCATAACCAGGCCTCCCGGTGGACAAGGGTCTGATCAACGAGGCTATTAGTGCTAACCGCACGCAGTCAAACATACAAACCACAACCAGGCTGGTCAGGAATCTACTTTAGCAACCTGCCCAGTTGCCTCTTGAAAACAGCAAGGGGTCTATTAGTAATCCCCCTTATGTATGATGGGAGAATGTATTGGGGGTCCCTCTCTAACAGAAGAAAATTTAAAGTTACCTTAAACATACCCTGCCTTTAAGAGGGAACCTTAAAATCCTTAAGTTTCTGGTCAGCCTGTTTGTATTGTTTGACTGTATGCGGTCAACAACAACCTTACTGATCAGGTTAACAAGGCCTGGTTTATAATCGGGTCGAGGGGATGGGGGGGGGGAGGCCCAGAATCAACTACAGATAAACAATCTGATCAACGAGTCAACTGTATAAAATGGTGCTCTTGCCTAATATTTGTATTCACTACGATATCAGAGGCACTGGATAATTATAAATAATGGTTATCTTTATTTAAGTCTTGTTACCATACACGAGGCAGTGCTGGATATTTCAGTTAAGCTGTAAGATTTACACCTGCCTTTGACTTCTTGAGATCACTCGCTTCTTGGCAAGTTAAATTATACAGACTAGAAAGTTAAAACTATGAACGTCTTATACAGGCATATCACCGGTAAGTCAGGACGTTAAAACTCCGGGGGTTTAGTGTCTTAACACAGGCAGGAAATAAGTACTCATGTTAAGAACTAACATCACAACAATGATATACAAAATTATTCAACTAAATACGAGATTGTTACAGAGGAACATTCTCAGACTCCGCCAGAGGGGAAGCCAGTTACCCAAGAACTTCAACAATTTGTTGCAACTTTCTTGCATCTACTTAGGCCCCAGTCTTCCACCTCCGGGATAAACCACATTTAGTTACATAAAAACTTCCACTTCACCTACAAAAATTCCAACGAGAAAAAAGTGTTTAATTCTAAGCATCTTTATGTACACCGTGTGACCTTGACCGATTTCGAGGGCCCTGTAACCCGGTCTGAGGCCAGGCTTCCCTGCTGACCGACTGGTCAACCAGATAAAGTCCACACAGCCGGCAACTATGCTGATCCGGATGCGTTTGAGGGGGTCTAGTCACCTGTGCTGTCGAGTACAGGTAGCATTCATCCTAAACCACGCACACCAATCAGTTACTAACCCCAACGAAGAAGTAATAGCGTGTGAATGTTTTAATACTTAATAATTGTGTACTATTATTACTAATAGTACTACTAGTAGTGCTGTTAGTATTACTACTAGTGTTGCTACTAGTATTGCTGTTAGTGTTACTAGTGTTACTGCTAGTATTACTAGTACTACTGGTATTACTAGTACTACTGGTATTACTAGTACTACTAGTATTACTAGTATTACTAGTATTACTAGTACTACTAGTGTTACTAGTATTACTAGTACTACTAGTATTAATAGTACTACTAGTACTACTAGTATTACTAGTATTACTAGTATACTAGTATTACTAGTACTACTAGTATTACTAGTACTACTAGTATTACTAGTACTACTAGTGTTACTAGTACTACTAGTATTTCTAGTACTACTAGTACTACTAGTATTACTAGTAGTACTAGTATTACTAGTACTACTAGTATTGCTAGTACTACTAGTGTTACTAGTACTACTAGTATTACTAGTACTACTAGTATTACTAGTACTACTAGTATTACTAGTACTACTAGTGTTACTAGTACTACTAGTGTTACTAGTACTACTAGTATTCTAGTACTACTAGTACTACTAGTATTACTAGTAGTACTAGTACTACTAGTATTACTAGTACTACTAGTATTACTAGTACTACTAGTATTACTAGTACTACTAGTGTTACTAGTACTACTAGTATTACTAGTACTACTAGTATTTCTAGTACTACTAGTACTATAGTACTACTAGTGTTACTAGTACTACTAGTATTACTAGTACTACTAGTATTACTAGTACTACTAGTATTACTAGTACTACTAGTATTACTGGTGCTACTAGTATTCTAGTACTACTAGTACTACTAGTACTACTATTACTAGTACTACTAGTATTACTGGTATTACTAGTACTACTAGTATTACTAGTACTACTAGTATTACTAGTATTACTAGTACTACTAGTACTACTAGTATTACTAGTACTACTGGTATTACTAGTACTACTGGTATTACTAGTACTATTAGTGTTACTAGTACTACTAGTATTACTGGTACTACTAGTATTACTAGTACTACTAGTACTACTAGTATTACTAGTACACTGCTAGTATTACTATTAGTACTACTAGTACTAGTACACTAGTACTAATAGTACTAGTAATAGTACTAATAGTACTAGTATTATAAATACTAATAGCACTGGTATTATTAGTACTAGTACTATTACTACTAATATACTACTAACCACTTGCCTTCACTTACTATTATCTAACATCTCACACAAACCTGTTGCATCCTGGGGGACAAGATTGAGGACCCCAATGGAAATAAGACAGACAGTCCTCGATGACGCACTGACTTTCTTGGGTTATCCTGGGTGGCTAACCCTCCGGGGTTAAAAATCCGAAGAAATCTTATTTATCTCTGCCCTCTGGATAATGCTTTTAGAAACCTCGCACCTCCTCCTAATCTCCAAACTACGAATTCTCTGCATAATATTCACGCTAAACATTGCCCTCAGACATGACATCTCCACAGCCTTCCTAGTGGGTTTAGTGCTTGGCTTTTTATTATAATAATAATCTACTGCCCCCAGCCTCATCCTGGGTCGGGGTATTGGCTTAAGCCGGTGGGAGACTTGGACCTGCCTCGCATGGGCCAGTAGGCCTGCTGCAGTGTTCCTTCTTTCTTATGTTCTTATTTTCTTACCGATATGCCAGAGGCAAGAAGCCTTTAACAATAGGAGTGTCAAACATTTAAACTAAGGTACTTTAACACCTGGTGGAACGCAGTCAAACTGCCACGCTTCCCTAATGCTAGACAATTTTCAGTGCATATTGCTATCAAAGTTTACGCTTCTAAGGTACGAGACTCCTCAATATCCCAATATTACTTTTAAACCAATACTCTGCAAACGACTACTATTGCGGGGTCCATCGCCCACGTGGTCTGGTCACAGACCCGCCGCACGAAAGTTCTCGCCAATATGCACACCAGTTCATGTTTACATAATACTTATTTCGATCACATTAAAAAATATTTAATGTCCCAGGTGCAATTTCATAGAAATTAGCAATACTAGCAATTTCAACATAAGAAAAACTTTATAAAATACAAAACTACAATCATAGTAGTCTTTCAATGAAAAAAATAATGATCTAGGGTGTCCAACAGCTGGCTGCAATCAAACTTCCTTTACACCGTTCTTTTTCTGACGCATTACCCACCAATTTCCAAACGTTCCTAGTAAACAAAATACAACTGTTAGGTTAAAGTAAAAAAACTTTAATATAAGCAACTTCTCAAAATGTGAGGTGTAGCAGCAGGGTGTATGAGCGAACACTCGTGTATGTAGAGGCATATCAGGCGTGTTGCCTGGACAGGTGGTTCAGTAAGGAGGCAGTGAATCAGTCAAGTCATTCAAGACCGTTAAGGGGATGAATGCTTTCCTTAAGCCGTTGATGCCGCCACTCCTGGGGCTGCTATTACCAATGTAATTATCACCTTGCCTAAGAAAAAACTAATTAGAAAAGATTTACAAGACAAACTAATTATTTTGCTTAAGTTACTTTAAACTTCACCTAAATTTACGTACTGGGAACATTAAACAATTAACCAGAGTAATATCTGGCAGTGGGATACACAATCTTAAATCAACTACACCCATACACAGTAGGATGTGACCCCTCCCTTTACTCTGGCAAGGTGCTTTTGATCCAAGAAATTTAACTTTTATGCCCCTTCCATGGATCGAACCTGATTCGTCCGATGCCCCACGCGCTATACAACCCCTACGTGTTTAACACTTAACGTATACAAGATGTAAGAAGTTAGTTTCAAACGACTCCCACTCAGTATATCAACTGCTGTGGTGTCAACCAGATATGTTTACGCAACAAATTCAACGTGATGCCAATTTTCTTCCACGTTGGGTGTAAAGTTGCAAGGTAAACCATTACCAAACAAAATTCACTGGGACCGCTATACTGGTCTCTTCTTCCCTCACTGGAACAATATTGTCAGACCAATGGTTTACCTCTGCTACAAAACTATATAAAACCAATATTAGCTAAATATGCATTATACCTTTGACGAGTCTAGTCTTACTACTCTCTCGGAGCCTGGCCATGGGCCAGGCTCGTCTGGTGCTTGCCTGGTCATCCAGGCTGTTGCTGCTGGAGGCCCGCTGCCCCACATATCCATCACAGCCTGGTTGATCTACCACCTGGTGAACGAACGAAAAAAAAAACTAAAAACCAAACAAACGAAAAAAAAAAACACGAAAAATGGTGAAAATGATTCCTTTGGTAAGCGGTCTAGTGCTAAAAACAAAGTGAACGCACCCACAAAATAGCTATTAAGAACAAGACAATACCGTGACTTAAACAATACACAAAAAGGGTTCAAGTTGGACAGAAACGTCGTCGTAAGCTCATCTCTCCTTATGTGCGGGTTATTTGTGTAGTTAAGTTTAGCAAAAGAAACCCTTTTAAAAACTAAAGCCTAAATAAGCTTTTCTTTTTAACTAGCTAGTTCCTGGTAAAAGTACGCCACGATTTTCCATCAAAGATCTAAAAACCAGAAACTACCAGACCCGATGGCTGCCATCTATGCCTTCAGTATGAGCGCAGCGATCAAGAGACTGTCTGCTGCATCCAGGACTGTGGAAAAGTAATTATATTTGATCACAGGAAACCCAGATAGGGTAGCTCCAACCCTCACTCAAAACTTCACTAGTATCAAGGAGGTCCCCTTGAAGGGCGAGAAACCAGAATATCCCAGTTTTAAAGTGGATTCTCAGTCAGACCACAAGATTACATAAGAGTTTCAGGAAAACGAACACTGCCTTACATTCACGGGTAATGGTCATACGACGCCTTAGGTATGTAAGGTAACTAGGTCGAGCCAAGGAATGGGAGGATAACTAATTCCTTGAACCAAGATAATTATCTTCTGAAGTAATCTTCCTCTATAAAAGACTCATCGTTGGAGTCAGGATTTCCGCTCAAAACATTACTAGAAAAAGTTGTGTAGCTATGTAACTGCGTGTTCATGCCCAGCTGTTAGCAGTTGTGCCACGCTGTCTGCCCCTCTGACTGTAAGAGATCTCAAGGGCGCCGCGTGGCCGCTCCGGATAATTATAAACACAAGGCTTTCACGTTAAAAACCATTGGACCGCAAAGATAAAAAAAAAAATAGACATGACTTGTGTCGGAAAATATATACTCAAACACGCTTCTTATTCATCTATGAAAGGGAAACAGAAGAGGGTGTGGTTTCTGAAGGAGAAGAACAGACATTCCTCGCACCTCCCACCCGCCAGCCTACCAGTTACAACAAGCAGGCAATTCCTCCACCCCCACCCTTCCCCCCATTCCACCCCCCCAAGCAGACAAAATATATAAATATAAGTTTATTTCAACATGATATATTGCTTGTAGAGAAATGAGTAAAACTTTAGTGCAGGTTAAAAGCCCATTGTTATGCAGTGCATTTCTGGCATACGAGGAACCTACAGAATACACAAAACCCGCACATAGAAGAGAGGAGCTTACGAAGACGTTTAGGTCCTAGTCGGGTTATGTGTGTATTGTTCCAGTCACGATTTTGCCCTTTTTTGTTAACCTACAGAAGTCGGTAACCACGCTAGTGCTTCTTACTTGCTGCAGATGAGAATGAAAACAAGCTAATATAGAGATAATTATAGAGGAACCAGTCTAAATTTCACTGGGAAATAAACTTAAGGCCATTCTAGTATAACTGGTTTTGTACTAAAATTAAGCAAGAGAAAAAAAACTATAGAGACTGCTTTAGAACGTTGGTTTTATGGTATACTGATCAGCCATGAATCCCGGTTATCGTTCTATTTAAACATTCAATAAAACCATGTACTTGTTAGAATTTAATTAAAGTTTTCATAACTTCAAACAGAAATCAGCTTAGGTCAATATAGTATAATATAAGAGTAGTCAATATAGTATAATATAAGAGTAGGTTGAAAGGGAACAGCGTACAAGACAAGAGGTTACACAAAAAGATTAGGGCTGCGGCAAACCGGAAACGAAGCAGGAGAGTAAGGAATGACTAAGCAGGTACAAGGAAAGAAACAGACGAAGCGAGAATTACAAAGCAGCAAAAGCTGATGCATTAAAGTTATCTACTGAGGACTAAACACAGTCTGGCTACTTCGTATATACTTTAGTCGAGATAAGGAAGAAATTAAAATTTGGAGATCGAAAGGTTATTCGGTACACGCAACAAAAATACATTAACGAGCACACGCATTCTACACGCGTTGAAAAACTAGTTAAAACTATTCACGAACTGTGAAACTAATATACTTTTGTCTAAACTAGTACAGAAGAAGGCTCTTCCCCTGCCCCCCTAATCCATCCGGCCACATTTCCTGCTTGAAATAGAAAAAATCCGCACCCCAACTTTTGTATTTATTCAAATCTGCTATGAAGCTTAAACGCGCATAAATCAGTATATGTATGTAGAACCAGAGGACCTACTCGCCGCCCCTGACTCCCTTACTACCTCAGGCGCAGCATGCAAAAAACGTCAGGATCAGAGAGCAAGATGCCCCGAGACTGGATGTTGCAGGCTGGCAGCGCGGCTCCCGGGAACACCCCCAACACTGACTCACACACTATCTCAAACCTCTCTCACGGCTCAGACTTCGGGGCTCCGGTGTGCATATTTCCACAACACTAGTGTACCTTCCTTCACTGTTATAGCTTACGTAATGACGAAAAATATACTTTCAATACGCCTGTTGAGGTCATTTTGCCAAACGTGCAAATATACAATAGAGAAAGCATTGTGTTAATCTCTGAACATTAGGTCCAAGAAAATCTTAATTTTCAAAGTACCCATCACTAACACAAACTAGATATCTAACCACTACTACTTGTTTGAACATTCCATTTCCAGCAACTGTTCAAGGAAATCTACGTTCCCCTTCCTGTATGCCCCTTAGTCCTAGTGCTTCTCAGAATATAACATCCACTAACCAATCCCTCCCATCTCTCTACAGGACAACTACCTTCGCCAGTTGCTAAATCAACCTGGCTGTAATGGATGTGGGTCAGCAGGCCACCAGCGGCAACAGCCTGGATGACCAAGCAAAGCACCAGACAAGTCTGGCCCAGGGCTGGGCTCCGGGAATAGGAAGTCTCGCAACTCAAAATACGTCTGGTGACGAGGCGGACGAAGAAAATTAAAATGAATTCTAATCATGTGTATCCCCCTCCTGGCACAAGAACGGTTAGTGTCGATAATCTCCTGAAGGAAAAAAAAAAAACTTATTGAAGATTTTTCGATCTTGGATTTTTATCACTATCATTTGCAGTGATCAGGGTTCCAGGGACGAAACGTCTGAAATAAACGTATCCTACGTAAATGCCTTTGTCCTTTTCGCTCAAGTCTTGGGCAACAATGTGTCATCTCACTACAGTATTTACGTTCACTAACAAGAACACCTAGCTTAATTTTATTACGTTAATTTCCTGATGCAATTTCTTAAGAGCAGGATAACCTGCAAACAATCTTCATCCCCTGCCATTTCTCCTCTCCTCCCTTCCATCCATATACACTTCCTCCCGCCCTCACAAAAAAAAGCGCTTTTCCTGCCACTGGCCCACGCGAGGTATGTAGTTCCCCCCCCCCCACAACCACCCACCATTAGATAATGATCAGCAGATCACACCAAGTTCTCCTATTCGGTAATTAGGAAAGCCACAACCCACAGAGCCAACCACCAGCAACTACCTAATTTCCTAAAACCATAACTCCACCCATAGCTGCCCCCTCCAACCATAACTCCACCCATAGCTGCCCCTCCAACCATAACTCCACCCATAGCTGCCCCCTCCAACCATAACTCCACCCATAGCTGCCCCCTCCAACCATAACTCCACCCATAGCTGCCCCCTCCAACCATAACTCCACCCATAGCTGCCCCCTCCAACCATAACTCCACCCATAGCTGCCCCTCAACCATAACTCCACCATAGCTGCCCTTCAACCATAACTCCACCCATAGCTGCCCCTCCAACCATAACTCCACCCATAGCTGCCCCCTCCAACCATAACTCCACCCATAGCTGCCCCCTCCAACCATAACTCCACCCATAGCTGCCCCCTCCAACAAAAAAAATTAATCAGATTTATTTAAATGCATATTTAACACCTCTCACTGGGTCTCAACAAATTCCTTATATCTTCACCAGGAGCCAGATCAACCAGGCTGGATGGCTACGTGGGGCTGCGGGCCACCAACAGCCAGGTAAGCCTCAGACGAGCCTGGCCCATGGCCGGGCTCCGGTAGCAGAAAAACTAAACTTAAAGGTAAACTACCTTGCTAATGATATATATTAAATATATACATGGAAAATGTGGGTTGTCATTGTGACCCAGCTTGGAGTCAACCCTGATTGATGCTTCCCCCCCCCCCCTTCCGCCTCTTCACTTTTTCCCACCTTTCCCCCTTTTCCCATCTCTACCTACACGTTTCACCACTTATATACGAATGGATTTTTTCCAGGTACTTTTTTATTTCTGTGTAGTAACATGGCTAGTCTTATTTTTGCACCAAGCTCAGTGACCCAGTATGACCGTTCTTTACATTATGTTGCACAGTCCTGCTCAACTTGTCTTGCATCAGCCTGGATTTGCTTGAAACTTGTCATGATAGACGTGTTAGTTTCGTGATATTCTGGACTGTTTTCAGCAAAGTATTTGCTTTGGCAAAGGTGTTTACGTGACGAATATCAACTACGCGTGTATATGTAGCTATTTGTGTATTTGATCTGTGAGTATACCTTTATAAAATGTATTTCCCGTATGTGATAGGCCATCCATAAATAAACCAACAGGTTTCCTTTTAGTCCCGGTAAAAGGAAACCTATGAAGCTCCATAGGTAGAGAATCCGTAATGGCATGCTTGACAACCTCGTTTAAGTCTCCAAAATCAGGACGAGATTTCTTTACACGTACAAAATTCTTCTTACATGATGGAATATAACAGACACCTAGTACGAGTTCCTACAATGTAACTAACGCAAATTTGGATAACGGCCCAATGGTAATGTAACCAATTTTTGCAAAACACTTGGGTTATCCAGGTAATTTATACTATGTATGATAATCGTACTTGTGCCTAAACAACTTACCATAGGATACCAGCACAAAACAAAACACCTAACTTATAGTTTAGCACAATACACACTGAGTATACTCTAAACTGTCTACAATGACTCCTGCCTCACCCTCCACCAGTCAACAAGCGTCACATACGGTTAGTGTCGATAATCTCCTGGAGGAAAAAAAAAAAACTTATTGAAGATTTTTCGATCTTGGATTTTTATCACTATCATTTGCAGTGATCAGGGTTCCAGGGACGAAACGTCTGAAATAAACGTATCCTACGTAAATGCCTTTGTCCTTTTCGCTCAAGTCTTGGGCAACAATGTGTCATCTCACTACAGTATTTACGTTCACTAACAAGAACACCTAGCTTAATTTTATTACGTTAATTTCCTGATGCACGACTGCGTCTCTCAGGTCAAGGAAGATTCTAATGCCTTTCCAAAACATCTGGCTTAAGATACACAAGGCCACTGCTGAGTCAGTTATTTGACGTACCAGAAGCTAACCAACAAAGTACCCTCATCGAAGTTTGGGAATAAAAATAAATTAAAATTAAAAGATAAAATATTTAATAAAAAAATTAGTGCAATTAAACATACTGAAAGACATCCAGCAGCAACAGCCTGAATGACCAGGCTAGCACCAGACGAGCCTGGCCCATGGCTGGGCTCCGGGAGTAGAAAAACTCGAAACTCAAAGGTATAGCAAAGGTGTAAAAGTATCGCATCCAGTCTTATGACTTCTCGCTTCTTCTACCTCGTGGAGGGTAAGAAGTGCTGCGCGCGCCCCCCTGTGGGATGTTTCTCCAGACACTATCCCCTAGTTTTAAATTCTTCTCCGTGGTTTACTAATATTACTACATAAAGCACTAGTTTCTTCTCGTAACTGGATTACGTATCAATATTCAATTTTGAATTAGGTGAAACATCAACAATACAAATAACCCACAAGTATGAGACCAATTTATGACAGTTTTAGTCCAACTTTGACCACCGACTAGGCAATGGTCCAAGTTAGACCGAAACGTCATAATTTTGTTTCCTACGTGTATTGTTCCAGTCACGGCATTGTCTTATTCCTTACAAAGCAGTTGTTACAGATGAAAGGTAAAGTAACTAGTAAATGGTTTTGAAAACCGACAAGTTTAAGAATCTTTATTGAAGAAACGTTTCGCCACACAGTGGCTTCATCAGTCCAATACATAGCAAGGAGAGGAGTTTGAGGTAATCAGTCCCTCAGCCTGGAATCGATGTGTTCAGTCCATCACTTGTAGGAAATACAGCATAGGGCCAGAGAGGTGGCTTATATAAGCCACCTATTATACTAACAAAGGACTAACAGTTTTTGGATACCTATTCTATTTGATATTTACTTAAAATTTAGTTTAAAAATAAAACTAGATAGATGCACATTGTAGACGTACCCACAAGGACAGGAACTAATCTTCCCTGAACTGTTCAAGACCTGTGACCTCGTTCTAGTGGTGAGTCAGGTATGGAAGGTGGCTGTCTCCATAAAAGGCTGTCGCAGGGACGCAACCACAGGTAAAAACTTAAAAGCAGCAACAAGAAATAGTTATTCCACAACGAAGCCTGCCACAGGTTGACAAGAAAATAGTAACGGAGCATAAATATGGCTTCTCACTTTCGTTGGTTACATCACTTTTGAAGGGAACCAATTATTATTATTATTATTATCCCGTAGGGATTATACACTGCCTGTCGGGGGGTGGATGGAAGGCATTCAGGCTCAATTTAGGGAACTGAAGCACAGATCCAATTCCCTAGATCAAGAGCCCCTCTCACTAGCATCAAGGAACCTTCTTTGAGGGGTAAAGGTAAAGATTTTTGCAAGGACACCACGACCGACCGCCCTCACTGACCTTTATCATGCACACACCAGGAGGCATACTAGAGCAGTCAATGTCAAAAACGTGTCAGTGTTAACAAGTCAAGGAACCTAATAGTGCATTAAATGCCATGAACAGATTTTTGCTTTTAGGGCGCAGTGCCCTTCCCCTTTCAGGTTACATCGAAGCTGGTCGGGCAGGGGAATTAGGAAAATCAAATTGAAAACCAGTAAACAATCATAAAGCTGTACGTGATGCAATTAAAATACTTTATGTATTATGAATAACTATAGCGTAATGAACACTTCTCAATGCTTAATAATCCACATGGGGATAATATTAATTGTTCTGTATATTTCGATCCCCTTCTGAGAACCTTCAGCAGAGGATCCCAAAAGTGGATCGACATATACAGACCAATTAATCATCTTAGTGTCTCCCTGTGGGTCACTAACCACTGTATTATACTTCATTCCCACACGAAGTTTTCCAGTCATCTGGAGATGGTAAGGAATGTTTTATGAGCAATAAACTTACTTTTTATTTCGGGCGTGTCCTTAGTAGATTGTACTTTATTCTCTGGTGTATTTACAGGAATATACATAAACGTTTTCTTCAAACTAGGAGAGGAAGTGGGCGTGGTTACAAATTTCTTTGGTGGGGGTGTATTACTGGGCGTGGTCCCTGAGATAGTCTGTGACGCCTGCGTCTTATTTTTGCCCTTTTTCTTCCACAGAGGGCACGACTGCGACGAGGTGTACGTCTTCAGATCAGCCTGAAGCGTGGGTAGCCCCGTGGGCAGTAAACCTGGCGTGGGCGTCTCTTCCACGGTGCCACCGGGTTTATGCTCTTTGCCATTTGCTTTCTTCTTAGAATCTTTACTTTCAGAGTTCCCCATCTCAGCACCGCACGGTAGTCATACGAGGGTGGAAAACTGATGAGGTCGATTAAAACCGGCAAGACGCACAAGTATCTCTCACTGAACTGAGGTTATCTCCTCACAACACAAGACTTGAGCTGTATGTGCATGACGTGTACGATCATTAGTCAAAGCACGCCACACTAGAAGGGCTCGACAAGGCCGCGACAGCTAACCAGCGTAGTTTCCGTGACTGCTGCAGGAGTACTGGTGTAGGAAGAGCCAGGTGGTAGTGGTTGCGGTGTAGGCACGTGAGAGCTGCCAGCGAGGCCAGCGGTGGGAACGGGAACACCACCGAGTAATTAATACGGGGGATAAATTAAAGAAGAGTTCAAGGTCAATAGGTGAAAGGAGTATGACAAGGAAGCGAAGGCAGTCCTCTACAGATAAGAATCACAACCCAAGTAAGGCGAACAAACAGCGCACGTACGAAAAAAAAGGGGGGGGGGGGGAAAGTTTGCTTGTTGGCATAAAACTAATGTGTAACCCGTGACTACTTTATGCAACCCAGCGTGGGGAAGGAGGGGGGATTTTCCAAAAAAACGGGTGAGGGAGACACCTGTGTGACCGTGGGTGACACTGGAACTAGGTGCACTCTCCATGTGTGGAGGAGCAAGGCAGAGGGAGGAGTCACTCTGGGGGAGGAGCGGCGCTAGCAGCAGCAGCAGCCTAGATTGTGGCGATGGTGGCTGAGGCCGGCCGCTGGTGAGTCATCTCTGGAACTCTCCGCACCAACACTAAGTCTTTCCGCACTTCCTTAACTACCGCTGTAGCCTCATCCAGCTATATCACCACCAACATAACACTCCCCATGAACATGCGGGCATATTAAACACGCAAACTTCAAGCTAAAGACAACCTATTGTTGCATGCAGCCACAGGACACATGACCTGTAACCTGTTCACGAGGCTTCATGAGCCCTGGGATATCATATGACTCACCACTGCAGTCGCCAACAATACTTTAACACCCTTCAACCTTTCATTTGCAACCTAGCTTCTCCCCCCTCCCATTCCCAATCAACCCACTTCCCACAACATCCCAATTAAAACCAATAATACTAATATATTCAATGTCAAATACAATATGGACTCAATACTATATTACAGAATAATAAAAATCTGCTAAATCCACAGCATAAGCAAGTTTATTTAGGCACACGTACAGAAGTACAATTATAGTGTAAATTACCTAGGATAGCCCAAAAAATCAGTTACCCAAAGCAGGGTCACATTCCATGGCTGCCTTGCCAGAAGAACAGACATTACAATAATGACCCAGCACGGGCAATTATCATTTGATGCATCTACAAGTGTGGAACTTTCATTTTCAGGAGAAGGTAAGAGCAGAAGGGTGGCGAGGCGCGTGGTGCCCTTGAAGAGGACGAGACTCCACCCCCGTGGTGGATCCAGCGCACCCCATGTATGTCTACGCCCAATGCCACACGTGGGAAGCACCCCGAAGTGTGTTCGGCTCCACAATGAGCTCACCACCACAGATAACCCCATTAAATTCATACTTCATATTCATGTACAGGGACAACTATGCACTGCAAATGCATTATTATTAGCCCTGACACGTGGCGGAGAACACTTATTTACATAGCTATTTACAAGGATATGAAAGTGACTTGGGTGCCAACAATAGATACTACAACTTAAAATACTGGTCTAATACTTTAAATTATGTTGCTAATTTTGAGTATACCCTACTATTATATTCAAAGGAATCTATAGCACCTAGGGAATGAAGGGCTTTCAGGTTTAATCCCGAAGGGAGGATAGCTCCAATTACTTGGATCAAGATAGCAAACGGGTTCCTAGGTGTTATACCTGGGTGGCATATCTGGTAGGGATGGGGGGATATACTGAACGTGTATAAAACTAAACCGGATGGAGGTATTTTAGTCATGGTCAGCAACTAATGCAGCAAAACCAGCATATGGGCGTGATGGTGTTAGGTACACTGCTACATAATGTCATGTAGCCATAAAACTTATCTTATACAGTATGTGAAAAGACCCTGCTTGGAAGGTATCAGAGCAATATGATTATATTCCTCGTGTAGCACTATACCCTTATGGATCATGCAGCACCCGTGGAATGAAATTAATAAAGATTTGATACAATATGGGTGTATTTTGTCCCCCCCTCACCCCCACAGAGAGTGAGCACCTCAGCTATTTTGCATGACTGATAACCTAGTCATCCAAAATACCCAGAACTCTACCATATACAGGTGCACAGAATTTAGGAAGGGTATTCCAGCTGCTAAGATACAATAAAACTCAATTATGCAACGTCGAATCAGCATTCCATCACCAGGGACATTACAAATTAACAGATGCACATTTGCCAGAATGCAACAGCACTAACTATTCTTAGATCTGTAAAATGCTAAATGCAAGTAGTGGCATTGCCTCTATGCACACAAAAATGTCTAGGGCCTTTTTTTTCCTATTAAATATCGTGGAGAAAAATAGTTAATTATGTGGTCTCCATAATTATCAAAATGGCATACAATACCGACAAGTTAAGTAAATGTTGCCTATGTGTCTTACTTACCAGGATACTCAGTGCATCAACAAACAGCATGTATCTTGATGAACAGTTAAGTGATCTCATGTGACACAAGCTGCCAGATAGTCACTAAGGTGAATACTCTAAAGTGGTTTTAAACACTTGACAAATACACGATTGGGAATGTTAGGTTTGTAGGACTTGTATTATAACCCAGTAGGACTACTGCTGTGTTCATCTTACTATGACCCAGTAGGACTACTGCTGTGTTCATCTTACTATGACCCAGTAGGACTACTGCTGTGTTCATCTTACTATGACCCAGTAGGACTACTGCTGTGTTCATCTTACTATGACCCAGTAGGACTACTGCTGTGTTCATCTTACTATGACCCAGTAGGACTACTGCTGTGTTCATCTTACTATGACCCAGTAGGACTACTGCTGTGTTCATCTTACTATGACCCAGTAGGACTACTGCTGTGTTCATCTTACTATGACCCAGTAGGACTACTGCTGTGTTCATCTTACTATGACCCAGTAGGACTACTGCTGTGTTCATCTTACTATGACCCAGTAGGACTACTGCTGTGTTCATCTTACTATGACCCAGTAGGACTACTGCTGTGTTCATCTTACTATGACCCAGTAGGACTACTGCTGTGTTCATCTTACTATGACCCAGTAGGACTACTGCTGTGTTCATCTTACTATGACCCAGTAGGACTACTGCTGTGTTCATCTTACTATGACCCAGTAGGACTACTGCTGTGTTCATCTTACTATGACCCAGTAGGACTACTGCTGTGTTCATCTTACTATGACCCAGTAGGACTACTGCTGTGTTCATCTTACTATGACCCAGTAGGACTACTGCTGTGTTCATCTTACTATGACCCAGTAGGACTACTGCTGTGTTCATCTTACTATGACCCAGTAGGACTACTGCTGTGTTCATCTTACTAGACCCAGTAGGACTACTGCTGTGTTCATCTTACTATGACCCAGTAGGACTACTGCTGTGTTCATCTTACTATGACCCAGTAGGACTACTGCTGTGTTCATCTTACTATGACCCAGTAGGACTACTGCTGTGTTCATCTTACTATGACCCAGTAGGACTACTGCTGTGTTCATCTTACTATGACCCAGTAGGACTACTGCTGTGTTCATCTTACTATGACCCAGTAGGACTACTGCTGTGTTCATCTTACTATGACCCAGTAGGACTACTGCTGTGTTCATCTTACTATGACCCAGTAGGACTACTGCTGTGTTCATCTTACTATGACCCAGTAGGACTACTGCTGTGTTCATCTTACTATGACCCAGTAGGACTACTGCTGTGTTCATCTTACTATGACCCAGTAGGACTACTGCTGTGTTCATCTTACTATGACCCAGTAGGACTACTGCTGTGTTCATCTTACTATGACCCAGTAGGACTACTGCTGTGTTCATCTTACTATGACCCAGTAGGACTACTGCTGTGTTCATCTTACTATGACCCAGTAGGACTACTGCTGTGTTCATCTTACTATGACCCAGTAGGACTACTGCTGTGTTCATCTTACTATGACCCAGTAGGACTACTCTGTGTTCATCTTACTATGACCCAGTAGGACTACTGCTGTGTTCATCTTACTATGACCCAGTAGGACTACTGCTGTGTTCATCTTACTATGACCCAGTAGGACTACTGCTGTGTTCATCTTACTATGACCCAGTAGGACTACTGCTGTGTTCATCTTACTATGACCCAGTAGGACTACTGCTGTGTTCATCTTACTATGACCCAGTAGGACTACTGCTGTGTTCATCTTACTATGACCCAGTAGGACTACTGCTGTGTTCATCTTACTATGACCCAGTAGGACTACTGCTGTGTTCATCTTACTATGACCCAGTAGGACTACTGCTGTGTTCATCTTACTATGACCCAGTAGGACTACTGCTGTGTTCATCTTACTATGACCCAGTAGGACTACTGCTGTGTTCATCTTACTATGACCCAGTAGGACTACTGCTGTGTTCATCTTACTATGACCCAGTAGGACTACTGCTGTGTTCATCTTACTATGACCCAGTAGGACTACTGCTGTGTTCATCTTACTATGACCCAGTAGGACTACTGCTGTGTTCATCTTACTATGACCCAGTAGGACTACTGCTGTGTTCATCTTACTATGACCCAGTAGGACTACTGCTGTGTTCATCTTACTATGACCCAGTAGGACTACTGCTGTGTTCATCTTACTATGACCCAGTAGGACTACTGCTGTGTTCATCTTACTATGACCCAGTAGGACTACTGCTGTGTTCATCTTACTATGACCCAGTAGGACTACTGCTGTGTTCATCTTACTATGACCCAGTAGGACTACTGCTGTGTTCATCTTACTATGACCCAGTAGGACTACTGCTGTGTTCATCTTACTATGACCCAGTAGGACTACTGCTGTGTTCATCTTACTATGACCCAGTAGGACTACTGCTGTGTTCATCTTACTATGACCCAGTAGGACTACTGCTGTGTTCATCTTACTATGACCCAGTAGGACTACTGCTGTGTTCATCTTACTATGACCCAGTAGGACTACTGCTGTGTTCATCTTACTATGACCCAGTAGGACTACTGCTGTGTTCATCTTACTATGACCCAGTAGGACTACTGCTGTGTTCATCTTACTATGACCCAGTAGGACTACTGCTGTGTTCATCTTACATTCTCATTCAATGTAATGCCCGACTACCATTGTGATAAAAGTACCTTGAGCACAATGTCAAATATTATTCACAAGCCACATGTCACTAATCTATTTCTACAAGTGCATATACAAGGTATACAGGTCTAGCTGACAATAACATACTACTGTATAGAAAACCCCTTGTTATAAGAACATAAGAAGGAACACATCAGCAGCCCTAGTGGCCCATGCAAGGCAGGTCCAAGTTTCCTACCGGCTTAAGCCAATGACCCAACTTAGTCAGGTAAGGTCACATTCGCTTAAGGAAGGAGCACGGTATTAGACCTAGTAGCACAAGCTTGTCAGGTCCAACTCTCACCCACTCATTAATTTGTCTAACCTATTTTTAAAACTACACAATGTTATGCAGAGCATTTTGGGCAAATTGGATCAATTATGTCTCCAGGCTGCTACCCACAGCAGTTTGCTAACTTCCAGGTACCTATTTTACTACTAGGTGAACATGGACAACAGGTATCTTAAGAAAACATGTCTTAATGTTTCCACCCATACCAGGGATCAAACCATGGACCTCAATGTGTGACCTAAGTGTGATACCAACCCAGTTACGGACTTTTTGGTGAACACAAGTGGGCATAATGGTAGTGTAGATTTGGGACTATACCCGTGGCTTATTATGCAACATTCTTGCCTCGCATAACGAGTCTCGGTGGCTCAATCCCTGGCCAGGTGGAAACTGGCATGTTTCCTGATACCTACTGTCTCTGTTTCCCCTAGAAGTAGGTACCTAATTAGCCACAATTTTAAGACAGGAAAATTACAGGTTCTCATTAAAGACCTTTTGATTAAAGAAATACTCTACAGTGAATACAAACCTAGATTATAATACTACTGTATATACTAAAAAGGCCTCATTTAGGTTACACATTGCAATATTTGTTTCCAGATTACAGAATATAAATGCAATGAAAAAACCAGGGCCCAGAAATTTAATCCCCTGTATCATGAATCCTTCATAAGACTAATTCAAAACATTTAATGTATACTCTAGAAATGCAGAATCAGAACTTTCAAGACATTTCGAATTACAGTATTAAATTAATAATCCACTAAAAGAAAGAAAACTTGTTTATTTCTATCTGGATCTTTGGGTTCTCCTACCAAGGATGTTCCACAACATTCAACTATTGCTAGGTGAACAGGGAGGTGGTGTAAGGAAACTTTTCCCCTACATCTTGCCCAAGATTCAAACCCAGGTCCTTCTAGATGCAAGCCAAACACTACCATCGAGCATTCTCACAAGAGATTTAAATATATTGCTGCTCATACAGTAACCAAGCCAGATACCATTGATATACCTTAAAGGTTTTTGAGTTTTGTATGACCCTAATTAGCAGACTGTTCCACTCAACTACAACTGAGAACCATACTTTCTAATGTCTTCTAAATTTTGTATTTTAACACCATTTTCAGTTTTCTTCATATCTAGCTGTGTTAAATTAAAAAAAGATTTAGGAGACATTAGAAAGTATTGGTTCTCAGCTTTTATGAGTTTTGCTCTACAGAACTTTTATCAAGTGTGTATCCATCTATCTACAAATTATCTTATAACTATATACAGGAGGGCCCCACTTTACATGTCGTTAATGCAGCAGTTTTCAATATAGCCATTCTTCATTTATTCAGACTTCCTACAATAAATATATTCACCACTCACTAAAGACAAATATTGTTGTATGTATTTTTAAGGCCTAGCTCTACTGCTCACTTAATATGATAATGTCAACAGGTTATCAGGCTTTTACATGCATTTAAAAGTGAAAAGACTCGCTTTACAGCAGTAGGCCAGAACCTAACCTGCTGTATAAACAGTGCCACCTGTACATGGAATCACTAGTTACACAGCAAAATGTTTTCAACAAAAGCTTAGTCTCTAACTTAGGTCTGTCTTCATGCTTGTCAGTACTACTTTTCATTCACCTAGGATTTTAATCAACTGTCTTTGATCACATCCTAGGAAATGTGAAGATCCCTAATAGGGTAGAATCTACACTGCTTATATTATAAACAATTCACCTTGTGAGCAAAAATATAAGGATTTTTCCCTTTTATATTTCACTTAAAAATGCCACTTATAAGTTCTGTGAAAAGTCCCTGATTTTCAAACTGTGGACAAGTTATCAAGGCGGCAGGTTAGCAGACATGTAGGTCTAAGATGGGTTATGTTAAGCGCTTACCAATAATTTTAACAAATGTAAATATAGAACTTCAGTACGAAGAGACTTTCTGACCAATCAATAACGTGGTAACATCAGTTAATTCACTTTTATTAATGATGGTAAAATTTACTATTATCCAAGTAATAATGCTCCAGTTTCCCCGCATGTGATGAACGTGTTTATTAACCATCTGCATAACTCCAGCAGAGTTATGGAAGAATGAAAAAACTACCAAATACCATCATTTAAATGAACATTTTGGGCAGCTATTTTCACTTGGAAGTGCTTAACCCACATGGATTGTACAGTGCTTGGTACTAGGAGATAATCAGATTTGAGTAAAGTTGAAAGTAGCCAATTCCTTGAATCAAAAGCCCCCTCACCAGCATCAAAGCAACCCTCTGAAGGGTGTAGACTTCAAAATGATAAGAAATACAAACAGTAATGGGCGAGTGTAGAGTTGTCTAGATAGTGAACTACTGCGGGTTTATCTCAATAGTTCTTTCCTTCATTATTTATAGTTATGAATAAAGGAACGAACACTTGTCAATGCTCAATGACCAACACTGAGAACAAACACAGGAGGTCAACTGATCTATACATTTTTACCTGCCTTCTGGGATCCTCTTCAGGGGAAGAGGATCCCAGAAGAGGGTTCCTCTGTTTCCTTTCCATGTGGATTATTATTAAGCATTTAAAATTATATTTAGGTGGAGGTGCTAAATCCATAGAGGGTCATACAGCTCCTGGGGAATGTGAAATAGTCAGGTTTGATCCAAGGGAAGGAGAGAGCCAATTACTTGCATCAAGGAAGCTCCCTTAAGCAGTTTACCCTTGGGTGCCCTTGATCAAGGGAATTGGGGCTACCCTACATATACTGACAAAACTCATTCCCTCTAATCCCCCCCCAGTACTATATGACCCCTACGGGTTTAAAGTTTCCCCTGAAAATTTTCACGGTTTAATGATTTTTGTGGCTATATATCAATATAATATCTTGGTGAAGATCAATGAAAAACAGAACAATTCTACACAAAAAAAATACTAGCTAGTTATATACGAAAAATTATAGGTAGTTATATGGGTACCGTTAATAATCTAATTAACGGGGTTTAAATTAGACAAACAAGGAAGCATGTGCCTTTATAACTCTCACCAGCCTCACACGAGAGTTCTCACACAAAAGCCACATATAAAACGTTAAATAAGTGTAGGTAAACATACATAAACAAGCCCTGAAGAAAGAGTAAACAAACGTTAATAGCAATTTCCATCCCTGTGAGAGACACTACCTTTCAAACAACACTCATACCGCTCTTAGTCTCACTTACCATCTGTTCTCTGTATATCCACCGTCACGCCGACGCCTAAACCACCAACATTAACCTCCTCCATTTTCATGGTTACGCCAGAATCAGCAGAATTCTTTTAAAATGTCAAAATCCCGAGGAGCACTCTACCACCGGCCAGAAGTCTCACCGTACTATTCAAATCTGTCCAGGCGAGACTACTCCCCCATAATAGTCACACAATAACCCCTCCCATCTATATCTCGACGCTATGTTTTTCTCTTCCATCTGCTCGCGGTGGACATTTTAGCTTGGGAAAGGCGAGTTGGGTATGCTGATGAGCACGTTCACCCACTAAACTGGACACTTCGAATTTAAGTTGTCGCAGGTGGCTAACTGTTATCGACTATACTCGCCACATAAGATTGGTGAGCTACAAACAGAAGCAGCAAGACAGCCAATCACAGGACGCAACACATACCATAGACTCTGTAATACCTTATAATACTTCCTAAAAAAAACAAATGTGCATCATATTTTAAGTAAAAAGACATTTACACTACAACATTTATTGGAAGACTATATGCTTTCAAATAAGAAACGCATGATGTGTTTTTTTTCAATTATCTTATTCTTTAAAATCTTAATATCTGGCGCGAAATTTCGAAGCAATATTTAGATAAGTGAATAAGTTTATCTAGGCACAGGTACACATAAGTACAGTTATCATACATAGTGTAAATTACCTAGGATAACCCCAAAAAAAGTCAATTGGGTTCTTGTAATATCTTATTATTTAAACATGAAAAGCTAAAACAGCTAAGTAACTTAACTGTGAAAATCAGCGAGTCACTTATTATACCAGGAGTTAGAGTTACTCTATACTTCCTCGGATTAAACGATTTTCTCTCTTCCTCCCAGGCTCTTCGTGATCCCTACTGGTTTATCGCTCCCGAGGAATTTAATAATAATAAGTTCGCTTTAAGTTAGAGCACCCAGCTCACAGATAACTCACATTTTTGGGGTTGTCTTAGATAATTAACCTTCCTGGGTTAATAGGTTGGTGTATTAGGGTTAAAGACTACCGGTTACACTGCCACAGTCATCACTATCACAATTATTACAGTCACGTCTTTAATATATTCACTACTGTATACACTACCACAATCACTACAGTCATGTCTTAATATATTCACTACAATCTACACTACCACAATCACTACACTCAAACACTACAGTCATCACTACACTCAAACACTACAGTCATCACTACACTCAAACACTACAGTCATCACTACACTCAAACACTACAGTCATCACTACACTCAAACACTACAGTCATCACTACACTCAAACACTACAGTCATCACTACACTCAAACACTACAGTCATCACTAGTCCTATCTTCAGTACTACTATAATTCACACACAGAATCCAATCCAAGAATCGACCCCTGTACCCAGTCTCTCCAGTTAATGTTCAGTGAAAGTCCCCTTTCTGTGGAAGCCTTTTTTCATTCTTTAACTGATGGGATCCCTGAACATAAGGTCTTCTGATGGTTTGTCTTCTGATAAGAATTGTTCAGTGAAAGCCCCTGGGGTTTTGCTGGTTCCTCTACTCTTTTAACTCTTGTTATGATAGTTTGATTTTCCTGAACGGCTAGCTTTTTCATATTTTCTTTCTTTTAGTTCGTCCTGAGGGGGCTGAGGTGTTCAGTGAGCGTTTCTTAGGTTGCTTTTGCCTCCTGACGGATGGGCATTACTTTAGTTTGAAACTTAGCAAGCTGTTCTGCTTGTTGCTACTGTTAATATCAATGTTATTTTTAAATTCAGCAAGCATTGTTCTTACCCTTGCGACGGCGGTGACTTCGGGGAAGTTCATCATGTAAATTCTGAAGTACCGATTGATGTCCTCTGCAGACCTGAGTCCACAACTAGTGGCGAAGTAAGCGCATGCTGGTCCTATCTGGTCCTATCACTTTCTTATAGGCGGGACGGGCGTCCAGGTAAGCTGTAAGGAGCTTCCGGCATGTCGGGTTAATGTCGCTGTCAAAAAACAGAAGGGATCCATCTAGACATCGGTAGACAGGATCCATCTAGACATCGGTAGACAGGGACAGTGTGTAGGACGCACTGACCCTGACATATCAATATACGACCCGTTCCATAGCCCAGAGGAGGACCCTGATCGAACTGCTGCCAGGACACCATTTTACAGCATTTACCGAAAGGACGGGGCGTGTTGGGTACAATTGTTAACCCCTTTGGGGCCTAGTGCCTAGGCCTTTTGTGTATCCATATGCTCTTGCGCTACCGTCCACAGGATGGATATGGGGTGCACAATAAACTAGCCACTTCGGTGGCAAAATCTAATCGGGGCGTGTTGGACAGAACTACCTGAACTTCACTCACCTCCATAACCCTGGTATTTTCCAGTAGAGGGTGTGAGACGCCCAGGAACTCCACTTCCTCGGAAGCCATTGAGAAAAATTGAAGAACGTGCTTGAAGGTCGCTACTGACGAAGAAATGAGTGCTAGGGCAGTGTTAAATAGTGAATATGGTATTGAATATTGTATGACAGAGTTAAGTAGTGAAGATAGTGTTGAATAGTGTCAGTGTTGAATAGTGTCAGTGTTGAATAGTGTTAGTGTTGAATAGTGTCAGTGTTGAATAGTGTCAGTGTTGAATAGTGTTAGTGTTGAATAGTGTCAGTGTTGAATAGTGTAACATAATGTTATGTAGTGCAAGACAGTGTTGAATAGTGTAAGATAGTGTTGAGTAGTGTAAGTGGAGGATAGTATTTAATAGTGTAAGATAGTGTTGAATAGTGCAAGATAGTGTTGAATAGCGTAAGATAGTGTCGAACAGTGTAAGATAGTGCTGAATAGTGTAAGATAGTGTAGTGTTGAACAGTGCAAGAGTGTTGAGTAGTGCAAAATAGTATTGAATAGTGTAAAATAGTGTTGATTAGTGTAAGATAGTGTATGTTAACTAGTGCTATGATATGTGGATGATAACCTTCATAGGATGGCTATTGATAACTTATGTGTGAACCATGGTTGCATTACTATGGGTGGCTATGATAACCTTCATGGGGCTGGCTATGATAACCCTCATGGGGCTGGCTATGATAACCCTCATGGGGCTGGCTATGATAACCCTCATGGGGCTGGCTATGATAACCCTCATGGGGCTGGCTATGATAACCCTCATGGGGCTGGCTATGATAACCTCATGGGGCTGGCTATGATAACCCTCATGGGGCTGGCTATGATAACCCTCATGGGGCTGGCTATGATAACCCTCATGGGGCTGGTGATAACCTATGGCTGTATAACCCTCATGGGGCTGGCTATGATAACCCTCATGGGGCTGGCTATGATAACCCTCATGGGGCTGGCTATGATAACCCTCATGGGGCTGGCTATGATAACCCTCATGGGGCTGGCTATGATAACCCTCATGGGGCTGGCTATGATAACCCTCATGGGGCTGGCTATGATAACCCTCATGGGGCTGGCTATGATAACCCTCATGGGGCTGGCTATGATAACCCTCATGGGGCTGGCTATGATAACCCTCATGGGGCTGGCTATGATAACCCTCATGGGGCTGGCTATGATAACCCTCATGGGCTGGCTTGATAACCCTCATGGGGCTGGCTTGATAACCCTCATGGGGCTGGCTATGATAACCCTCATGGGGCTGGCTATGATAACCCTCATGGGGCTGGCTATGATAACCCTCATGGGGCTGGCTATGATAACCCTCATGGGGCTGGCTATGACTAACCCTCATGGGGCTGGCTATGATAACCCTCATGGGGCTGGCTATGATAACCCTCATGGGGCTGGCTATGATAACCCTCATGGGGCTGGCTATGATAACCCTCATGGGGCTGGCTATGATAACCCTCATGGGGCTGGCTATGATAACCCTCATGGGGCTGGCTATGATAACCCTCATGGGGCTGGCTATGATAACCCTCATGGGGCTGGCTATGATAACCCTCATGGGGCTGGCTATGATAACCCTCATGGGGCTGGCTATGATAACCCTCATGGGGCTGGCTATGATAACCCTCATGGGGCTGGCTATGATAACCCTCATGGGGCTGGCTATGATAACCCTCATGGGGCTGGCTATGATAACCCTCATGGGGCTGGCTATGATAACCCTCATGGGGCTGGCTATGATAACCCTCATGGGGCTGGCTATGATAACCCTCATGGGGCTGGCTATGATAACCCTCATGGGGCTGGCTATGATAACCCTCATGGGGCTGGCTATAACCCTCATGGGGCTGGCTATGATAACCATCATGGGGCTGGCTATGATAACCCTCATGGGGCTGGCTATGATAACCCTCATGGGGCTGGCTATGATAACCCTCATGGGGCTGGCTATGATAACCCTCATGGGGCTGGCTATGATAACCCTCATGGGGCTGGCTATGATAACCCTCATGGGGCTGGCTATGATAACCCTCATGGGGCTGGCTATGATAACCCTCATGGGGCTGGCTATGATAACCCTCATGGGGCTGGCTATGATAACCCTCATGGGGCTGGCTATGATAACCCTCATGGGGCTGGCTATGATAACCCTCATGGGGCTGGCTATGATAACCCTCATGGGGCTGGCTATGATAAGCCCTCTCATGGGGCTGGCTATGATAACCCTCATGGGGCTGGCTATGATAACCCTCATGGGGCTGGCTATGATAACCCTCATGGGGCTGGCTATGATAACCCTCATGGGGCTGGCTATGATAACCCTCATGGGGCTGGCTATGATAACCCTCATGGGGCTGGCTATGATAACCCTCATGGGGCTGGCTATGATAACCCTCATGGGGCTGGCAGTCTCATGTAACCCTCATGGGGCTGGCTATGATAACCCTCATGGGGCTGGCTATGATAACCCTCATGGGGCTGGCTATGATAACCCTCATGGGGCTGGCTATGATAACCCTCATGGGGCTGGCTATGATAACCCTCATGGGGCTGGCTATGATAACCCTCATGGGGCTGGCTATGATAACCGTCATGGGGCTGGCTATGATAACCCTCATGGGTTTATTATTGTTTACATCTTGGGAACATGTTACAATACCTGCTTACAACTTAATATTAATTAATCAAAGTAGTTAATTTTAATTGAGAATCAATTTTGTCTGTAGAAATTAATTGTAAATGTAATGCATTAGTTTTCCTCTATTTATAATTTTTATTAACTTATTTTGTATGAGATTAGTAATGTAAGGAGTGAAGGAAGTCAAAGCCAGTGTCTGCCTGGTGGTGCATGGCGAACGATAACAATATAATTAGTAGTAAGTTTATTTAGGTACAAATACACAATATTTGGATGATTATAACTGCGTTACATAATAATAAATGTATCTATTAGGTATGATAACCTAGAAAAGCTTAACAAAGTGACTTCCACTGATGAGTCTGTCCGTCTCATCTGTCATAGATAATATTCCGGTTCTTATCAATGGTTCAGAACTGGTTTTATTTCTGTTTTTTTTTTTAACTGAGCGGTGCTTTGAAAGGTTCTAAAACTGCAGTGCCAACCACAGACACGAGTAAAGGCCAGTGCCTTAATAACTGACCTCACCTTGTTTTACAGTTTCAGTTTTAAGTAGATATTTAATCTTATTTCAGCTTAATTTACACAATTTTTGGATGATTTACATTTTTTTACATAGAAATGTGTGTGAATTACCTAGCTTAACCAACCCAAAAATGGTCAAAGTGACTTATTTCCATTGGGGTTCTTTGGGGCTCGATTATTAATCTGCCTTTTTTTTATAGTCAGGTTGTGAGGTTATATAAGATTTTGTTGAGTTTTTTTTAACCCATGGGAGAGTTATCCACCCAGGATAACCCAATAAAGTCAGTGTGTCATCCAGGACTGTCTTATTTCCAAATCTTATCTTACTCTTGTCCCCCAGGATGCGACCCACACAAGTCGACTAACACCCAGGTACCTACTTACTACTAGGTGAAGAGTAACAGCAGGTGTAAGGTGACTAACACCTTCACCTACTGTCGCTGTTCACCTAGCAGTAAAATAGGTATCCGAGTGTTAGTGGACTGGTGTGGGTCGCATCCTGGGACAAAATTGACCTAATTTGCGGGAAATGCTCAGCATAACAAGGGGCTTTCTATATAGTAGTATGTCATTGATGTCAACTATGGTCTGTATACCTTGTACATGTACTTGTAGAAATAAAGATATTATTATTATTATTATTATTATTATTGTTGTTGTTTCAGGTCCGACAATGTCTGTCACTTAGCCATCAGAGGATCGAGCTTCCAACAATTCCATTTTGATCTTGCCAACTCAGTGTTTAACTTGGCTAATTTTTTTCTACTTACTGTACAGTATATCTATGTTTTCATCTATAGAGTATTGCTCTTGTTGAAGGAGACACTTGTGCAATACTGGTATACAGTGGTACCTTGGTCTTCGTCGATAATTCATTCCAGACTGCTGTTCGAGCGTCGTTACCGAACGAATTTGTTCCCATAAGGACAAATGTAAATTAGATTAGTCCGTTTCAGACCCCCAAAAATACACTTACAAAAGCACTTACAATAATACACTTACATAATTGTTCGAGTTGGGAGCTGTACGAAAACTGAGGTACCACTGTATTTATTGATAGTAAGTTTATTTAGGTACAGATACACATGAGTACAATTATCGAACGTAGTGTAAATTACCCACTAGAATATGTACCCCAAAAAAGTCAAAGTGACTTATCGTATTTTCCAGCATACAAGGCGCACGACAGAAGTATCAGAATGGTAAATCAGTAATTATATTCAAGGGTTACTTTACGCTAAACCATAACCCTAAGCCTACCCTTCACCCTGACCTTGAACATATAAGGTGCAGGCTGATTTTCCAAGACTTTTTGTGGGGGAAAAAAGGCTTGCCTTAAATGCCAGAAAATATGTTATTTCCATTGGGGTCCTTGATGGAGTGAACACATCATCTCCAGGCTGAGGGACTGATTACCTCAAACTCCTCCTCGTCTTACACCGTTCTTCTCTTTATTGGACTGAAAAAGCCACTGTTTAGTGAAATGTCTCCACAATATAAGATACCCAGGCATTACACAAGTGTCTCATTCATTAGTTTTCCAATGATTTATGTAATAATGCATATTGGTTTTGTGTTGTGATTTTTACTGTATCTTACAGCTAGACTTTAAATATTAAGATATTATAAGGACCCCAATGGAAATTAGTAATTTTGACTTTTTTGGGTTATCCTGGTGGGTAATTTACATATATGTTAAACTGTGTATGATAATTGTACTTATGTATACTTGTACCTAAATAAACTTACTTGTCCCCTCATAATTTAATATTTATCTTAGATACTAATTTAATATCCAAGTTTAAATTTTCTTCTATGAGATGCTTATATACAACAAACTAATGTTATCCTGTACATTACTTTCAGTAAGATGTCGGATGACAATGTTCGCATTCTTCGCACTCCAGGCCACCATGGATATGGTGTCAAATTTTCCCCATTTAATCCAAATCTTGTTGCTGTTGCAACAGGACAGAATTTTGGGCTGTTAGGTAAGATTTATATGAAAAAAAAAAAATTCTGCTCTCCTAGAGGTTGAGTCTGCCCCTGGAGCTGCAGCCCATTGGTGGCCAGTACTGGTGCTCCTCAACTTATGACTGGGTTACGTTCATGCTGGGTAATTATCTTAAGTTGCATTCCCAAACTAATTGCTTTTGCACCATTGTAAAATCGAAATATTGTAAGTCGAACCATTGTAAGTCGAGGAGCACCTGTACACTTCTTTGTTGGGAGGACGTAGATAAAAAAGGAGGTTCAGTGCTGGCCCATTAAATAAGTCTGTTAGTCATGCTTTACTTCACTACAGTCTGCTGGTGAGTTGGGTGTTGATTCACTTCTGTTGCCCACATTCGTGATTTAGGCTTTTATTTTGTGATCTGGTTTTGGGATTGTGAACTCCCATGATTTGCACGTTTGAGCAGCATAACATTTGGCTTGCTGCCAGGTCATAGTGGGGTAGTGTATTTGGCTAGTCCAGCAAACAGCGGATAGTATTTACTCTTTTGTTAATGTGATTGCTCCCAGATTTTTTTTCTGATAGTAATTACCACTATAGCTAGTTCAGCTATTAAAACTTTGTGATACATCCCTGGATGCATTATGTGCCTCTGTACTCTTTTGACTACTGCCCACAGGATGGGTATGGGATGCATAATAAAAATATTAAACTATGATGCCCATAATGTTCTGCATACAAGGGGCTTTTGGCATGTACATCCCATTACTAGATCTCCTTGTACATCTTTGTATCATGTCACAATAAACTAATATTATTATTATTATTATTATAGCTTAAACTAACTGACTGTTTGATTACCTGCATATGCTGTACCTCTCCATTACAGTTATTGCCTGTTGTTGGGCCTAGTATTCGATAGAGAGGTAAATTTATTATCAGTGCTTTTATTATAGGATTACCATATATCAAAATAACCTATGTCTAGTTCTTTAGTGTGTGATCATTAGAATTAGTCTGCCCGAAATGCACCGCATACTAATGGCTTTTTTTTGTGCTTAAGAATATTTTATTACATGTAAACTATTTTGTATACTGCAGAAAAGAAATAAAGTTGCATTGTATTGTATAGAATGTTGCAAAATGACTGAGCTTGTAGTAACACAATTTTTGTTTTAAGGCAGAGGAAAGTTGATCCTGTCAGACCTGTGTCTGCCTGATGATGGTGTGGTCAGCAGCTGTGAGTGGAGTGATGCTTTGTTTGACCTGACCTGGAGTGAACAGTCACCTAACAACATTGTTACTGCATCAGGAGATGGCACCTTGCACCTCTGGGATACCGCTAACCCGCAGGTTTGTGATGCACAGGTCCCGATTAGTGTGAGTTTGATTAGTGCAAATTTCGATTTAGTGCAAAATTAATCAACTCTACTTTCTTCCCAAACTCTTCAAATCGTGCAAAAAAATTACATACAATTTGAATATTACAAATTCGAATAATGTGACCACTTCATGGGATTCATTATTCACACTAATCGAGACCTAGTATACAGTTTCTCTTTGCTATGCAATTAGGTTTTCATATTTAGGATATAGCCTATGTTACTAGAATGAGTGATGATTGATGTGTTTGCTTCTAGGGATCACCCTGCATTGCTGTCATAGTTGTATTCAGAAAGTACTGGATTTCTTTCCTACATGATTTACAGTTCGTTGGGCAGTTAAAACCAATCAGTCTACAAGTAACTTGTCATCAATATTTATTTATATATGTTTTTATCATTGTTCATTCATCACTATGATAGTGAAAAAGCTTTCATCATCAACTTGAACAAATTTTAGCAGTCATGGTAGTTAATGAATGATTTGAAATTGTAGTAATGAGGATCATCTTATTGCCCTTGTAAAGATTACATAGAGGTATTGATAATATGGAAGGATTTTATGTTGAGGTTTCTGTTTATCTTCCATTGCATGTGAATTTAATATACTTTTTCACTGATATTGGTTTCTGTTAACAGTCTCCTCTGATGGTGTACCAAGAGCATCTGAAGGAAGTATATAGTGTAGACTGGAGTCAGACACAAGACTATCAGGTCTTTGTGTCTGCATCGTGGGACACGACATTAAAGCTGGTACTGAATTAGTGTGCATTTGATTATTGTACTTTGGAAATTGATAAAGTAAATACTACAGTGATTTTTGGTGAAGTTAGTTCATCCCTGTGGAGTGAGAAGTCAGAACTCAGTGCCCCCCTGAAGGGTGGTACCTTGATACTGGTGAAGGGATAGTATTGAGTCAATGAACTGGAACTTCCCATGTAACAGTGCTATATGACTCCCATGGATCTAGCACTTCCCCATGAATATAATTAACCCGTTTTCCCTGGCATTCACTGCCTCATTGCTTTTAAGGGTTATTTTTTTAATACACTGGTCAACTACCACTGAGGTTAAGTGACTCGAAAGAAAAAACGCTTTTTAAAGTTTCTCTTCTTTTTATCTTTAGTAATGCAACACGCCTGGCCTATGGAGGAAGAAATGTGGAATGAGATGCCATGTACTATATCACTTATAAATACAGGGGACCTCTGGATTTCGTACTGCTCCCAACTCGAACAATTATGTAAGTGTATTTTTGTAAATGCTTTTGTAAGTGTATTTTGGGGGTCTGAAATGGACTAAGCTAATTTACATTTTTCCTTATGGTAACAAATTCGTTCGGTAACGGCACTCGAACTGCATTCTGGAACGAAGTACATGGCTGAAAACCAGGGTACCACTGTATTACTATTGGTACTTTTTTAATTAGTAGTTTGTGATATGAGGAAGAAAACAAATCAATATAGCTATTGTTTAGGGTTCTAACAATACAGCCTCTCCTCACTTAACGACAGAGTTCCGTTCCTAAGACCACGTCAGTAAACGAATTCGTCGATAAGTGAGGAAAATACTATACAGTGGACCCCCGCCTAACGAGCAAAATTCATTCCAGAAGCCTGCTCAAGTGCCATTACCGAACGAATTTACTTCCTTAAGAAATAATGTCACGTAGGTTAGTCTATTTCAGACCCCCAAAAATACACTTCCACAAGCACTTACAATATTATACGTACTTACATAATTGTATGATTTCCGGGGTGCTCGTTAGACGGGGGTCCACTGTAATGGTAGTGGGTTTGTGTCAACCATCTTTGATATTGTTTTAATGTCACCTTTGCACCATTTATAACATTTCTGGTTTATTTTTTAATGTTTATACAGTAGTGTACTGTATATTGTAATAAAAAGAATAGAGGAAATCAGCTTTAATACACATTATTTAGGTATGCATACTGGTCAGAGAGCCCGTCGTAAGTCTGAGTCATCGGTAAATAAGTACATCGCTAAGTGAGGAGAGGCTGTATTCACTTATCTTTCATTTGTTTCAATGGCCTTGTTTTATTTGAAATTGTTCAAACTTTGCAAAAAATTAGATAATAGAATCTCTGTGGTTGGCCGAGGTTATGTCCAGTTCCTTGAAAATGATAAATACTGTAGAAACTAATTAGTTAAAGACAGCATCTAGTTTCATTTTGCTTTTAATATATGATATATTGAACAAAAAGGCACAATACTGTGACTGGAACAATATACAAATAACCCACACATAGGAGAAAGAAACTTAAGACAACATTTCTGTCCAACTTGGACCATTTACAAAGTCACACACAGTAGTGACAGGCAAAGACGCGGGGCCCAGAGCTGTGAATCGACCCCTGCAACCACAAATAGGTAAGTATAAGTACAGTGCGACTTTGTAAATGGTCCAAGTCAGACTGAAACATCGTCATAAGCTTCTCTCTTCTATGTGCGGGTTATTGTGTACAATATATTCATTGTTTAGACTTACAAATGGAGAAAAATTATTTTAACATCCCCTTCAAGCTGTTCAATCCTTGACAATATATTTTAAATTTCAGTGGGATCCAAATCGTAGCCGATCTTTAATGACAATGACCGGACATGAAGCACTGGTGTACCAAGCTGTTTGGTCACCTCATCTCTCTGGCTGTATTGCTTCAGTTGCAGGTACATTCTTAACTCTTATTACAAGTCAGATCAATGGCTCTGTAATTATTCCATCTGAATTGGCATCGTGAAATACTATGATTGAAACTGTACATATTATCTAACAAATTTTAATGAAAAACTATATTTAAAAATTGTAAGAATGTAATTACAAAACTGAAATATTTAAGGTGCTGTCCATGATATCAATAATATTTATTTTTCAAAACAAACAAAAAAGAAAAATGGCTTTTCATTCATTCAACTGTACTGATGATAGCACTGCAAAAAGAACAGTCTTCAAATTAGTTGCAAAAACAAAAAGATAATGGTTAAAAATAATAATAATAATCTTTATTTTTACAAGTACGTACATGATACAACTTATACAAACCATAGTTGACATCAGTGACATACTATATAGAAAGCCCCTGATTATGCAGAGCATTTCAGGCAAATTAGGTTAATTTTGTCCCCAGGATGTTTAATGTCCTTAAATACATATATGTAATGTTCATTACCCTTGTAGTCTAAGGTTGGTTAAAGCTTGCCTGAAATGTTCTACATAACCATGGGCTTTATGCATGTGTCACACATTTTTGTATAAACAGTGTTTTTTTTTTCACACATCAGCCATTTCCCACAGAGCCAGGGTGACCCGGAAAAGACGAAACACTTTCATCATCACTCACTGTATCACTGTCTTGCCAGAGATGTGCCAATACTACAGTTAAAAACAGCAACATATCTCCACCCGTCCTTCAGAGTGCAGGCACTGTACTTTCCACTATGTGGAAATAAAATTTGAACTAAAATGTGTGTATCTGATGGTATGTGGATCATTAGCATTGTGTCTTTTTCCTTTTATGTTTATTAATGAGCACATATTTTTTACATGTTAAGGTGATGGGATATTAAGAATATGGAATACGAAGAAGAACTCTCAGCCGTCAGTCACGATTCGTGTTTGTGAGGGAGAAGTGCTGAGCTGTGATTGGTGCAAATACAATGAAAATGTTATTGCCACAGCAAGTACGGATGCCAATATCTATGGTTGGGATCTAAGACAACCTACTCTTCCTATCTTTATTCTCTTTGTAAGTATTTCAGTTAAATGCAGTGTATTGAGAGGTACAGATAGTTTTTAATGATTTTTTTCAACAAACCAGTAAGGCTTGGCTTTAAATAATAAGATATTACAAGGACCCCAATGGAAATACATGCAGTGGACCCCCGGATTACGTACTGCTCCAAACTGGAACAATTATGTAAGTGTATTTTTGTAAGTGTTTTTGTAAGTATATTTTTGGGGGTCTAAAAGGACTAATGTAATTTACATTATTCCTTTTTGGGAACAAATTCGTTTGGTAACGGCACTTGAACAGCATTCTAAAATAAAATAATGATGTAATCTGGGGGTCCACTGTAAGTGACTTTGTTTGACATTTTTGGGCTATTCGAGGTAATTTGCACATATGTTACGTACTAGGTATGATAATTGTACTTGTGCATACTTGTACCTAAGTAAACTTATTTAGTAAGGGAATGTATTTTGAGGTACAGATTTTTTTTTTTACCTCAGGCTATTTTCCAGCAAAGTAGTAAGGTGACCACGAGTAAAAAACACTTTCTATACCTAATTCAATAACTGTTTTCTATAGAAGTGAATGGACATGACAGTTGAAAAGATCCTCTGAACTACAGCTGGTGGTTATGCAATGTTATTTATGTAACAGACTGATTGATCTCAGTTATTTATGGAAGCAGTTCTTTGATGATTCTGCTCATTGGCATAATTCACTGTTTTCACATTTTGTGATCTGCTCCATTTCTTTTCCTCCATGTCAATTAAATCACACATTCCAACTGGAAAGCCAGTGATCGTTTAGCTGTGACCCTCCATAAAGCCAACAACGACTGTATTTGCGTCTTCAGTAAATAAAGGTGCTCCTCGACTTACATGGTTCTACTTACGATATTTCGAATTTACAATGGTGCAAAAGCAATTACCTTGGAGTTGAAACTAAAGATAATTACCCAGCATGAAGGTGGTAAGTCTGTAATTTGTATTCATGTATCTACTTTTCAATATGTACTGGTATTTAGTTAATTACAGTAATTATTTGTTTATATACTTATTCAGTGACAGTAGTTATTTATTTACTTATTTATTTAGCATATCATATTTATATTCAACTTACGATGGGTTTGTTGGAATGTAACCCAATCATAAGTCAAGGAGCACCTGTACAGTGGACCCCCGGTTTACGTTATTAATTCGTTCCAGAATGCTGTTCAAGTGCCGTTACCAAACAAATTTATTCCCATAAGGAATAATGTAAATTAGATTAGTCCTTTTAGACCCCCAAAAATACACTTACAAAAGCACTTGCAATAATACACTTACATAATTGTTCGAGTTTGGAGGTACAGTACAGTAAACGTAAACGTAAACCGGGGTTCCACTGTATTACCATCTCTGTTACCACATGATAGCAGTTGCTTCTTTTTGCATTCCCCGCCTTATGGCCAACATCCCCACTGAAATGGTCAAAATATGAAAAAGGTTTCATTTAACCAGACTCTTGACCTGGAGGTGGGGAGTACAGTGTTGAGTGGTCGTCTGCCAAAACTGTCTTATCTTCTAGCCTTCACAGTCGCCGTCTTGTTGAATCCTCCCTTATACACAACTTTCCTTGTACGAATCTTAGTCGGCTTTGTCTCTGTAGATGCCTTCCTTTCCCATTACATTGTCAAATGCTCCAAACTTCAGAATACTCGTAACTTGACCTGGGAATGTTGCTGTTCAGAGGGTCATTGGAATTGTGATGTGTTTTCTATAATTTCCATAATTAAAGTGCTATGGGTTTAAACTTGAGTTGCTAAATTTGTACCTATTGTTTCAGGGACATGAATATCCAGTGCGCAGAGTGAAGTTTTCACCATTCATCGAAACACAGTTAGCTTCAGCGTCTTATGATTTCACAACAAGGTACTGTATGGTATATGAGTACGTACAGTACATTAAAAATGAAAATCCTAACATCATGGCTATAGTAATTCACAACCAACCCATACAATGGAGATGAAACTAACCTATGCACAAATAACCTTCACATCGGGGAAAGAAAGTTATGACATTATTTCAGTCTGGTTTTGACCACTTTTGGTCCATCCTGTGTCATCAACATGTGGTGAGGGACTTGATAATGATCTAATATGGACTAATAAGTTGTCTCGTTTCAACTATAATACAGTGGTACCCCGAGTTTCGTACAGCTCCCAACTCGAACAATTATGTAAGTGTATTATTGTAAGTGCTTTTGTAAGTGTATTTTTGGGGGTCTGAAACAGACTAATCTAATTTACATTATTCCTTATGAGAACAAATTCGTTCGGTAATGGCACTCGAACAGCCTTCTGGAATGAATAAAGTACGAAACTCGGGGTACCACTATATGTTAGTTAACTGCATATTATACTTGATATCTTTTGTAAACAAAGGATATCAAGTACTTTTTCATTCCTGTGTTGGATTCTATAATCTCAACTTTTGAATCCATGTAGAGTTGTTCTCCACTACCTCAGACTACCTCATTAATTTTGTCAGTGGCCTTAGGATAGACTTTTTTATGTTATTTTTTTTCATGTTTCAATAACAGACATAGGAATAAAAATTTTAATGCAACGTTTGACAAGGGAATATTTTAGAAGACAGAATATTCATGAAGTATTAAAATTTCTTAAAATATTATGAAAATAACGCCAAATTTTGTTATAAGTTTTATTGTTGAGCCACGTTTAAAAAAATTTAATGAACATTTGAACAAGCCTTTCATTAAAACACTTCATTATACAGTGGTACCTCTACTTACGAGCAGCTCCCAACTCGAACAATTATGTAAGTGTATTTTTGTAGGTGCTTTTGTAAGTGTATTTTTGGGGGTCTGAAATGAATTAATCTAATTTTCATTATTTCTTGGGGGAAAAAATTCCTTCGGTATCGGCACTTGAATAGCCGTGTGGAACGAATTTTACTCGTAAGTAGAGGTACCACTGTAGTTACGTACAGTACACTTCACAGTTCCACAGTGCTATCATGGCCAGAAATGGCCAACTCACATGGACTCATCTACTGTAGTTTTATATTTTTTAATTTAAGGCACAATACCATGACTGGAGCAATACTCAAAAAACCCACAACATGCTGGTTGTTTGTGTATTTATAGAATTTGGCATGTTGCCTGTAAGATGACTTTCAGACCATTATAAAATACTTTATAGCAAACAACATATAAGTTACCAGTTTCCATTTTTATTTTTCAGAGTTTGGGACCACACAGCACCGTCTCCGTGCCTGGAAGTAATGAAGAATCACACTGAGTTTGTATATGGTTTGGACTTGTCAAACCACAAAGAAGGTGTGATGGCAGACTGTGCATGGGACCAGACTGTTGCAATATATCATCCTGGCAAGCCACATCTTACTCCACATGAAAACTTACAGTGATGCGCATAATTCACAAACGGTGAACGAAATTAAGGTGGTTTGCCGAACTTTGGTGGTGTCGAGGTTGAACATTAGCAGGCCTTATTTTTTCCTAAGTTGTCCTAGTCTGTCCTCTCTTGGGTATGTACAGGTGTTCCTCATCTTATGCAATAGATGCATTTCCTGCTGATGGTACATTAAGTGAAACTGCACAAAGTGAACACAATATAATATGAAGATGGTAGAGTGTCGGACTGTCAAATTGCAGGCTGTGATTTGTGCCCCCTGTCTATCTTTCTGTTTATTAGTTGACAGTTGTTTATTTACAACTTAATCGAGTTCATAAATATAATATGTTAAACTTAGGCATATCCTTGGAAAATTTCTTGAGTGTTTTCCCCCCAAAAAAAAAAAGTCTACCACCCATATACCATATGATCATGAACATAGAGGGGGAAAAATAATAATAATGGACAAAATACCCAAGGCCTTGGGTATTTGGACCACCATATGATCATATACAAAAAAATAATATGGTTCAGAAACTTCAGTGGTACCTCAACTTACGAGCTTAATTCGTTTCAGAAGGCTGTTTGAGTGCCGATACCAAATGAATTTGTTCCCATAAGGAATAATGTAAATTAGATTAATCTGTTTCAGACCTCCAAAATTACACTTACAAAAGCACTTACAGAAATACACTTACATAATTGTTCGAGTTGGGAGCTGCTCGTAAGTCGAGGTACCACTGTACTTAGAAAATATACCACATTTCTTGTCTTATTTTTACCAAAATGTTATGAGCATATCCCATAGGCACTAAATAGGCAGATGCCATAAGAAGTGAATTTGGCATATACCAAAAAGTCATAAATTTGGTCCAAATTCACAAAAATACACAAGAAAAGAACGTTAGGACGATGTTTTGGTCCATCCAGAACCATTCGCAGGTCGTGACCTGTGACATAACAGTGGTCTAAGACAGATTGAAAGGTTGTTTTAACTATTTTTTCGTACATGTGGGTTTTTTGTAAATTGTTTCAGACATATTACTTTGGCCCAAAAACAACTAAGGAAGAATAAAATTCTAAATTCAGTCATAATCCATAAGTGATGTAGTTAAAAATCAAAGCATTGTTTGGTGTGGGTGTTCATATAACAGCATATTTATTCTGAATACACAGCAGAACCCCCGTATCTGCGGATTCAGTTATCCGCGGTCCGAAAATATTAAATGGAAAATTTGGCGAAGTGTTTTGGATTGCACAGACTATTATGGATTACGATCCTATGATGGAATGCAGCATTAAAGTCACCTGTATGATCACCAAAGCATTAGAACCTCTCCAGCAAATATTTGATGAACTAAAAAACAGAAACACCAACTTCCTATCATGATGTTTTTCAAAAAGGTTGAAAAACAAACCATGTCCACCATCGGCAATCCCCAACCATCAACACTGTAATGTCTTATACGTAATTTATCAGTTAAACTTTATCATAGGTATGCATGTAAACAAGAAACGACATATAGGATTTGCTACTATCCACAGTTACCAGCATCCACAGTAGGTCTTGGAATGTTTCACCTACGGGGGACTACTGTAGTACATAAATTACAGTATTGTATCACTGGGGTCACCACTTAACAGTGAAACTACATAAAGTGAAGGAAAACCTGTACATAATCCAGCTTAATGAGAAATATGAATTAATGTATATACTGTAACATGACATTAAGTCTTGTATAGAGCTGTACATAAATAGCATCACAGATATATATATATATATTTAAATAATTGGGGCTAGTAACCCCTTCTCCTGTATACATTACTGAAGTTAAAAAGAGAAACTTTTGTTTTTCTCTTTGGGCCACCCCGCCTTGGTGGGAAACGGCCGATTTGTTGAAAGAAGAAGAAGATTTAAATAATTTTTATATACTGGTGTGGTAATGTGAAGTTGGAATTAGGATAGGAGGGGTGGGGATATGTGCTGTTTGGAGTGACATCTGAACTGTTATATCTACGCACCTCTAGCAAGACAGTGATAGTGTGAATGATGGTGAGAGTGTTTCTTTTTCGGGTCACCCTACCTCGGTGGGAGACAGCCAGTGTGTTAAAAAAAATATATATAGATTTTCCCATGTGATAAGAATCCTTCCTTAGTAAACCATGTGTGTCACAGAGAGCAATTAAAATATTTTTTTCAGGGCAAGGGACTGATCTCTTGTTAATAGAAGTTAATGTGTTCCTGGTTTTAGGTCACCTTGATGGAAAATGACTGATGAATTTGAATAAATATATACTATTGTACTTTAGTGGAATTGCTAGATATATTTTTAATGAGCAGATCATGCATTTTTTAAACTAAGAGAAATTGGTCAGTAGCACAAACAAACACAAAATTAGAAGATAAAATAAATACACAACACTAAATACTGTAGTGTATTTTGGCTACATAGTCTGCTGAAGAGGACCTTGATTAAAGGCTGAAATCAGCACTGTATGACCCTTGTGGGTTTAGCGCTTGGTTTTAATTATAATAAACGCTGAAATACTGTATCCAGTAATGTATTTCTTTTACCTTCTGTTAAATTTCCCATGTGGGTTTGTACCATTATTATACCTAATACAATACTGTATAAACATTTTCATATATACGTACTGGGTTTTGAATCAATTGACATTTGTGCTTGGCTTTACACTTTACATTAATTAATTTTTATTATTCCAGTAGAAAGGTCAAGAACTTGGCTGATCAATAAAAATTTAATTGTAATTAAATTTGACATTTTAGTGAATATTTATGGAAAAAAGTGGTATTTTTTTTATTTTTTACATAGATTTTAAAAATGGCAGCAGATTTTATGTACATATGTTCAAAAGATTCATGCATCCTTGTATTTAAGCATGCTTACATATTATATTAAGTACATATAAATCTACATATTTATAATGATACATTTATGCAAACATAGTATGCATATTTTTATTGATGAACTGTTTATATTCATATACTTACTCCACGTGGAAGTGGACCAGAATTCTTCCTCCGTGAGCCATGCATGTCGTAAGAGGCGACTAAAATGCCGGGAGCAAGGAGCTAGTAACCCCTTCTGTATACCTAAAAAGATAAACTTTGGTTTTTCTCTTTAGGTCACCCTGCCTCGGTGGGATACAGCCGGTATAAATTACCCACCAGCATAACCCAAAAAAGTCAGACAAAGTGACTTATTTCCATTGGGGTTCTTGACTTATTACCATTGATTAGGGGTTACACAAAACTCTACTTTGGCCTGTTGGTCTAATAATGTTTTTATTTCACATAAATGACTTTCCAGGAGAAATAAACACCTATGTGAATGATTATGAGTATAATTCAACAAATTCCCATTGAGTGTGATGCAAAAACGTCTTATAGAAGGTAAATAATCAAAAAGTCTAGAAACTTCTGGACAATAAATTTAGGTAAATTAAGCAAGTGAAAATAAATGAGGAAATATAACTGATAAATGTCATGTAATGAAAATGGTTTATATAAAAAATTACCATGATTTATATCAAAATTACCATGGTGAGGGGAATATTCGATAACCACTTTTAATCCAAGGAAAGGGAATAGGTAGCTCCATTTCCTGTGATCAAGAGCCCTAAATATAGATACTAATTGTTAATATTTTTTGCATCCATCAAGATGTGGGGAGGGGGGGGAGACGCTGCCAAGGACCTTGATGCTCTTGATCCGAGGAAGTGGATTTAACCTTGGCTGCCTTGGATCAAACCTGCCTCCCTTTAACCCCCGGTGAGCGGTGTGGCCCCTGCGGGTTTAACGCTCCCCTCGATGACCAGTAATAATAAGAACGAAACAAAAAAATATAATCCCTTATGAGTTTAGCGCTAGTTATGATTATAATAATAAAATAATATATTGTGAATAATAATAATAATATAAATAACATTAATATTAGATAATATAAATAATTACACTAGTAATATAAGTAATATCAATAACAATAATAAATAATATAAATAATTTTTCTTAAAACAAAAATTTAATACTAAATTTTATAATTCAATTTGTTCCTAACCAGCACAATTTTGAACCCCTTTAAAAATGTAAAAAAAAAAAATGCGATATTTTCATGCAACATAAAATATTTGTAATATAACTAGCTCAATAAAGACACTGGAAAGAAATGTAATATAACAATAATAATATATTTTGACATAATACTGTGGTGGATAAGATTGAAGCAGCAGTGTTTACCTCACCCCAGACGGCGCCACGAGTGCTCTTATTTATGGTAATAGTCACCTTATTTATAGTAATATTAACCTTATTTATGGTAATACTCAACTTATTTACGGTAATATACACCTTATTTATGCTGTATAACCCCTGTGGTTTAGCGCTTCTATTTGATAATAATATTCACCTTATTTATGGTAATACTCAACTTATTTATGGTAATATTCACCTTATTTATAGTAATATTAACCTTATTTATGGTAATACTCAACTTATTTATGGTAATATTCACCCTATTTATGCTGTATAACCCCTGTGGTTCAGCGCTTCTATTTGATAATAATAATCACCTTATTTATGGTAATATTCACCTTATTTATGGTAATACTCAACTTATTTATGGTAATATTCACCTTATTTATGCTGTATAACCCCTGTGGTTTAGCGCTTCTATTTGATAATAATAATCACCTTATTTATGGTAATATTTACCTTATTTATGGTAATACTCAACTTATTTATGGTAATATTCACCTTATTTATGGTAATACTCAACTTATTTATGGTAATATTAACCTTATTTATGGTAATACTCAACTTATGGTAATACTCAACTTATTTATGGTAATACTCAACTTATTTGTAGTTTTCAACTTGTAACACTCAACATTCGTGTTAACAATCACTTCATGTTAATATTCAACATTCATGTTAATATTCAACATTCATGTTAATATTCAACATTCATGTTAATATTCAACATTCATGTTAATATTCAACATTCATGTTAATATTCAACATTCATGTTAATATTCAACACATCTTAATATTCAACATTCATGTTAATATTCAACATGTCTTAATATTCATCATTCATGTTAATATTCAACACGTCTTAATATTCAACATTCATGTTAATATTCAACATTCATGTTAATATTCAACATTCATGTTAATATTCAACACATCTTAATATTCAACATTCATGTTAATATTCAACATGTCTTAATATTCATCATTCATGTTAATATTCAACACGTCTTAATATTCAACATTCATGTTAATATTCAGCACTCATGTTAATATTTAACATTCGTGTTAACATTTAACAGCAAAATTGGTACTCTTAGCACTTATGAAATAAAACACACATGTAGTAGTATTAAGATACAGTGGACCCCCGAGTAACGAACACCCAGGAAATCGTACAGTTATGTAAGTACTGTATAATATTGTAAGTGCTTTTGTAAGTGTATTTTTGGGGATCTGAAATGGACTAACCTACTTGACATTATTTCTTAAGGGAGTAAATTCGTTCGGTAATGGCACTTGAGCAGGCTTCTGGAATGAAGTTTGTTCGTTACTCGGGGGTCCACTGTATTTGGTCGGTGTTTAAATTCTTTGTTATTTAGTGAACTTTGTAATGCAGTTATATAGATTTAGTGCATATTTGTTAATTTAACCTAACCTAGTGTTACCCAACCTAACCTAGTGTTTCCCAACCTAACCTAGTGTTACCTAACCTAACCTAGTGTTACCTAACCTAACCTAGTGTTACCCAACCTAACCTAGTGTTACCCAACCTAACCTAGTGTTACCTAGCCTAACCTAGTGTTACCCAACCTAACCTAGTGTTACCCAACCTAACCTAGTGTTATCCAACCTAACTTAGTGTTACCTAGCCTAACCTAACCTAGTGTTACCTAACCTAGTGTTACCCAGCCTAACCTAGTGTTACCCAACCTAACCTAGTGTTACCTAACCTAGTGTTACCCAGCCTAACCTAGTGTTACCCAACCTAACCTAGTGTTACCTAACCTAGTGTTACCCAGCCTAACCTAGTGTTACCTAGCCTAATCTAACCTAGTGTTACCTAACCTAGTGTTACCCAGCCTAACCTAGTGTTACCTAGCCTAACCTAACCTAGTGTTACCTAGCTTAACCTAACCCAGTGTTACACAACCTAACCTAGTGTTACCCATCCTAACCTAACCTAGTGTTACCAGCCTAATCTAACCTAGTGTTACCAGCCTAATCTAACCTAGTGTTACCCAGCCTAACCTAACCTAGTGTTACCCAACCTAACCTAACCTAGTGTTACCTAGCCCAACCTAACCTAGTATTACTCAATTTAACCTAACTTAGTTTTTTTTTTTTTTTTTTTTTTTTTTTTCAACAAGTCGGCCGTCTCCCACCGAGGCAGGGTGACCCAAAAGAAAGAAAATCCCCAAAAGAAAAACTTTCATCATCATTCAACACTTTCACCACACTCATACATAATCACTGTCTTTGCAGAGGAGCTCAGATACGACAGCTGAGAAAAGTCCCTCCCAGCTGTCACTATCTCAGACCCCTCCTTTAAAGTGCAGGCATTGTACTTCCCATTTCCAGGACTCAAGTCCAACTAAATCAATTAACTGGTTTCCCTGAATCCCTTCACACAATGTTACCCTGCTCACACTCCAACAGATCGTCATGTCCCAAAAACCATTCGTCTCCATTCACTCCTATCTAACACGCTCACACATGCTTGCTGGAAGTCCAAGCCCCTCTCCCACAAAACCTCCTTTACCCCTTCCCTCCTAACCTAGCCTAGTATTACCCAATCTAACCTAGCCTAGTATTGCCCAATCTAATTTAGCCTAGCATTACCTAATCTAACCTAAACTAGTGTTACCCAGTCTAACCTAACCTATAGTTTTACAGCTGGTCTAGGTTAGGTTGGGTTATGCCATTTAATTTACTGATCAAAATAAAGCTACTCGTATTTGTCCAAAATATAACTTTCCATTTGAAATTTTTATTTATTTTATGCAGTAAAAAAATAATGGGGTCAAGGACCCCAATGGAAATTACAGAGTTGGTAATTTACACATTATGTACAATTGTACTTTTGTGTACATGTACCTAAATAAACTTACATTGTTAGGCACAAAAGAATACCACTATTATACAGCATAATTTGCATAAATAATTATATTTATTTAGACACAGGTACACAAAAGAACAATTATCATACATAGTGTAAATTTCCCACCAGGATAACCCAAAAACATCAAAGTTACTTATTTCCATTGAGGTCCTTGTAATATCTTATTATTTAAACCTTATTTTGCCTATTATCACAGTTTCCATATCAAGTTATTTATAATATAAAAGATTAGCGGTTTTTCTGTCCCAGGAAAAATTAAATAATGACCAGATATCCTAATATTGCATGTTTTATTTCACATTTGTGAGTGTTTTATGCCTTATCTTGTATTAACACTACAGGTAACAGGACTGCAGTGCACCATATATTGTACATCATGTTCAAGATCATGCCAGCAGCACCTGAGCCTCGCCGCCAGGAGAGAGGCGGCATCAGGGGAGCCATTTTAAATGTATATTATGACCCTTTTAAATGGTAAGCCACTGATATGTCTACCTTCAAGGGGAGGGGGGAATTTAATTTGATGCCAGTAAGGAGCTGTTGATCCTATGAATTGGAGCCACCCACCCTTCCTTGGATACCTAATAGGTCCAATTGATATGTTACGTTACTATCATAGATAAAATTCAATATAATTTACTAAATCAATCTTTTCTTTATTACCCCTATGGGTTAAGCACTTCCCCACGAATATAATAATAATATTCAATATTTACTATTGATGTAACCATCCTACAAATCATTTGTCACAATGTAATATCCTCAGATTGTAATTTGAGTACTACATTTATTAACTGTTATAAGCAAATGTTTAACTAAAACAAACTCAATCAACTTCTCTAGTATTAAGTAGTCTATAAGCCATTAGATTAATCTGCCCTTAATGCCATGGCATGCTAGTGGCTCTCTTTGCACTTCAGTTCATGTTTGTAATAACAAAATCTCGATGTAAACTTGCAATGAAATAAAAAATTATTATTAGTTATTATTATTATTATTATTATATACTTATACACAGTTTATTGTAATATTTTATTTAGGGATTAAAGTAAGACAAAAAAAAACATAATGAAGGAACACTGCAGTAGGCCTTTTGGCCCATGGTAGGCAGGTCCAACTCACATTCACTCGTGTACCCATCCAAACTACCCAAAGTTCTTGCTCCTTGAAGTTTGTTCCAGTCATCTACAACTCTATTGCCAAATCAGTACTTCTCAGTATTCTTGATTGTAAGTGTAAAGTTAATATGCAGGCTTATTTACCCATGTGATATAGATAGACTTTAAATCTCATGGACCCCCACTGGAAACAAGTCATATTGTTTGACTTTACATTAGGTTAGCCTTGGTTAAATCTATTTACTGTAGTAGTACAGTGGACCCCTGGATTTCATACAACTCCCAACTCGAACAATTATGTAAGTGTATTTTTGTAAGTGCTTTTGAAAGTGTATATTTGGGGATCTGAAACGGACTAATCTAATTTACATTCGTTTTTATGGGAACAAATTCGTTCAGTAACGGCACTCGAACAGCATTCTGGAACAAATTATTGACGAAATCCGGGAGTCCACTGTATGTATTTTTACATATTTGAGTTTTTTGTGATCTCTTCCTTACTGTAGTATATGATGTCCAATGAATTTGACTTCAGATCACAGATGTTAGCAGGTTATCCCAGTGGCAGGCTCAGTTACACGGTTAAAATATAATTTCAAGTCATTCAACAATATAATTTAGGCTTAGGTAAGGTTATATTAGGCTAGTGCTTGCTGATAATTCCTAAATTTATATATAAGTGACTCTTTCATAGTATGAAAATGCTGGAGACTTCTGCAGGCTGATTGGTGACCCTGGAATGTCAGAGAGAACATAGATGTCCTGCAGCTCAATTGGTAGCACACTCAGCTCACATGTTGAGGTTCGTGATTCGATCCCCAGTATGGCTGGAAACATTAGAACGTGTTTACTTAAGACACCTGCTGTCCCTGTTCACCTAGCAGTAAAATAGGTACCTGAGTGTTAGCCGACTGGTGTGGGTCGCATCCTGGGGACAAAATTGACTTAATTTGCCCAAAATGCTCTGTACAACAAGGGGTTTTCTATATAGTAGTATGTATGTTATTGATGTCAGCTATGGTCTGTATATGTAGTACATGTACTTGTAGAAATAAAGATTATTATTACTGTTATTATTAGTACATATTATATATGTGTGACAGTGACCAGTGTTAATTACACTTGTGTTGAGACATACAGTACGTTATAATTGAATGCTGATAATTTACTTCTCCTTGTAGGTCTTTGGTGAAGAGTGTCCTCTTCTTTATTGTTGGAGTGAAGACTGCTAATGATTTTGTTGGATTTGATCCCTTGAGCCCAAATTCTCCGTAAATATATTATTTTAGTAAGTATATATCGGTTATATTTTTATATATAGTCTCTGAAGGCTACTTTGAAGTTTGCCAGAATATCATATAAATTTCTCTGTAGTATAGTACTTTATTAATGTGATTTATGATGATTATACGTAATAACTAATGTACCCTAGATTTTTTTTTTTTCAAAATTATTTCGATATTTAATTGCATAATCAGTTTTTTTATGTGATTTTGTTTCACTTTCTCCCATTTCCAGTATGTTGGTTTTATTTTTATATTTTAAATTCCATCTTCCATCTGTCTCTTCATGTCCAAATTTCCATGTGGAAATTAATTAGTTTTTATTACTGAGCGGTACTTATTTTGCATCTGCAAACACGTTCATATACAGTAAGTTCTCACTTAACATCGTTTTGTTCAACATTTCGTTATAACGTTAATTGGAAAAAATCCCCGGCTAGGGCCAGTGTCTGTGTGGAGTTCATACGTTGGTTTTTGAACCTAACCCCCCACAAATTATAGGGTTGCATTGTATAGTATTTTGATGTTCAGAAACTGAATTATTGGATAGTTTTTTGTTTCAGAGTGTTTTATCCAAATTTTTTATTACCTTTATTACATTCTATAGTAAGTACAGTAGCCCCCCGTAGCTGTGGGGGATACTTTCCAAGACCTACCGTGGATACCCAAAACCATGGCTAGTAGCGAACCCTGCGTATAAGTCATTTTTCGTTTACATACATACTTATGATAGTTTAATTGATAAATATACACAATAAGTGGAGAATTATCACTTTTTCACTGATGGGAAGCACTTCACGGCTTCTCTTAGGCTTTGAAGAACTGTCACCATCACTACTTTTGTGCTTTGTAACTATTATTAAGCAAAATTAAGGGTTATTTTCAGGTCATGGTAAACCATGGAAACCTGAAACCACAGAAACCAAATCCATAGATACAGGGGGTCCTTCTCTACTGTATTTTACCTTTTTTTCAGTTAAAAGTATTGCAAAACATGCACTTCTTTAGAGATGCATATGAAGTTTGATTTTCTAACAATCGATTAAGAAATGGTTTATAGTCCCTCCGAAGACTACTTATTTTTTTTTTTTAACGTCGCCCATTTCCCACCGAGGCAGAGTGACCCAAAAAGAAAAAAAAACATATCTATGTAAAAAAAACTGTATTACATCCCAAGTGCAACTCTGCACTGAAAATTTACTTTTGTTTCTTCACAGATGAGTGGATATGTCTGCTGTACGTTTGTGCATCAAATAATACGTAGTTTAATGGCTTGTTTAAGTGAAACTTATAAGTGAGTGTCAGGTACTATGGGTTTGAAGGCTGTTAATAAATTGTAATAAATCACTTGTGTTTGTTTGAATTTAAACCATTCATCTCTGTATTGGACTAAGGGACTGAGGAAGCCACTTGCTGGCAAAATGTTTCCACACAGATACCCAAGTGTTACACACGTGTCTCAGTCATCAACTTGCCAGTTCTTTGAACCATTTTTCTACATACACTGTTATTTTTTATTTTTAAATAAGGTTAAGCACTAAACCCATGTGGATCAGTGCAAGACATGGTGGAGGGTTGATCCTTCATCCGATGAATGTCATACAGACTTGCTTCCTGTCTGTACTTGCCAGGATGCTCAGTGTAACAATTTTCTTTGCTTTCCTAGAGAAATAAGTTTTTTTAGAACCACCTGGACAATGCATTTCGGTCTTTCCTTTTGCATTTTTGAGGGCAATGCCATATGAAGTTTTCACCTCTTCTGTGGCGGTATGTGGGTAAATTCCCTGTGATCTTTGTCTCTTCTGTGGCAGATACTGAGGATTTTGTGTTTTTTCATGACTTGTAGCAGTCTGAGGAAAGATTCCATGGGATTTTCCTCTTTTATGGCAGTAAGGGCAAAGACTGTATTATTTTGACGACTCTCCTGTGGCAGTATGGAGGAAGGTTCTGAATCACTTTCACTCTTTTTCTTGATGCTTCGTGTATATTTGTATTTAATCTTGTGATCGATGAAGAATCTCAACCCATTGTTTTTGTACTTTTTGGAAATTCCTAACATCATTACATTTCCTTGTTTGAGCTTGTTACAAAGCACTTTGAAATCACTTCAAAAACAAGTTTAACCCTTAGGGAGTTCTAGAAGGACCATTTCAATATCCTCACCTGCTTGAGGCTTATAGACAAAGCCTGGGGGGAATGTCTTCCAGGACCATGCAGTCAGCATGAAAGAAATTGTGGCCTGACTTTGTGCCAGCCAGGGATTTTGAAGGCTTTGAAGATGAGCCTGAGCTGGTAGAGGATATTGTGTTCCTGGGTAGGATCTTGGGTCTAGAGGTGACTGAAGATGATGTGGAGGAGTTGGTGGAGGAGCATAGAACTGAGCTCACCACAGAAGAACTTCTAGACCTTCAGAAGGAGCAGCAACAGACTGCAGTGGAGGAGCTGTCATCAAAGGAAGAGGAGGGAAGGGATCATGTGCCCATTGCACTTGTCAAGGAAATGTGTGCTAAATGGCGTGAAGTGCAGGAGTTTGCTGAAAAATACCATCCAGACAAAGCAGTGGCCATCCGTCTCTCTAACATGTACAATGACACTGTAATGTTTCAATTTAGACAAGTGTTAAAACGGAGCCTGAAACAAACCTCACTGGACAGGTTTTTAGTGAGACAAAGAACCAGTGAGCCAGAACAAGGCGTTAGTAGTTAAAAGAGACAAAGAAGAGAACATTTGCTCTCCTCTTGACAGGTAAGGGGCAGTTAAATTTTCATTTACTGTACAGTATTTCAGTTAAATTTTCATTTAGTATTCATTGTTACAGTTTCCCTGTGCTGTATAATTTTATACATTGTTTTATATAGTAGTACTACATTATTAATATATTATTATACAGTGGACCCCGAGTTTCGGTCACCTCGGAAATCGAACAATTATGTAAGTTTAATATTGTAAGTGCTTTTGTATGTGTATTTTTGGGGGTCTGAAAGGACTAATCTAATTTACATTTTTCCTTAAGGGAACAAATTCGTTCGGTAATGGCACTTGAACAGCCTTCTGGAATGAATTATGACCGAAACTCGGGGGTCCACTGTACAGTGGACCCCCGAGTTTCGTAAAAACTTCACTCCTGAAGTCTGCTCAAGTGCCATTACCGAACGAATTTACTCCCTTAAGGAAAAATTTCACGTAGGTTAGTCTATTTCAGACCCCAAAATAAACTTCCACAGAACTTACAAAATTATACTTACATAATTGCACGATTTCCGGGGTATTCGTTACCGAGGGTCCACTGTATTGTCATTTGGGGTCTGGATTGGATTAATTCTATTTACATTATTCGTTATGGGAAAAATTGCTTTGGGTGTCGTTGATTTTTGTTTGTCAAATCAACATCTGGAATGAATTAAATTTGAAAAACGAAGTTCCACTGTATCATCTTAATATGTTTTCACAATGGAATTTTTTGACTTAAATGTTAAAAAGTAAAGTTTAATGCATCTTTTAGCATTAATAATTAATTGAAGGAGTATTATACAAACACTATTATGAATATTACATTTATTTTCTTACATTCTAAAGCTTGTCTGAAAACATCCAAGGTAATACAGTGGACCCCCGAGTAACGTAAAAACTTCATTCCAGAAGCCTGCTCAAGTGCCATTACCGAACGAATTTACTCCCTTAAGGAATAATGTCACGTAGGTTAGTCTATTTCAGACCCCCAAAAAATACACTTCCACAAGCACTTACAGTATTATACAGTGGTACCTCGGTTAACGATGGTCCCCAAACTCGCCCTTTTATGTAAGTTTATTTTTTAAATGCTTTTGTAAGTGTATTTTTGGGGATCTAAAAGGACTAGTCTATTTTACATTATTCCTTATGGGGATAAATTCATTTGGTAATGGCACTTGAACAGCATTCTGGAACAAAAAATATCGTTAACCGAGGTACCACTGTACTTACATAATTGTACGATTTCCGGGGTGTTCGTTACTCGGGGGTCCACTGTATTGGAAGAATATTTAATTTAAATATTAATTAGCACCAGTAATGTAGTCATAGAGGATTATTGATAACAGAGAAGCAACAGTATGGAGAGGTCAGAAGAAGACCACACATGACAGGTCAGAGGAGGACCCACATGTCAGGTCCCAGATTGACGTAAAGGGTTATAAATACATTCAAGTAGGACACCTTTACTGAAAAAAATTTTAGTCCTGGGACCTAGATCACTTATAATACACGCATTTTAACCCTTAAACTGTCCACACATAGATCTCGTTGACGCGCGTAGCGCACTGAATATTTTGAGAAAAAAATAAATTGTTCTTTTTGTTTAAAGTGAAGAGCGCATTTTTTTTGGCATCCCCAAATTTTGTAATACTGAACACTGAGTGCACAGACCCATTCTCTAATGTCTAGGCAACTCAGGCTTATCGTGGCAAGGTTAAAAGCATTTAAAAAAAAAAACAGATCTACGTTCGGAGCACTACGCGCGTCAACGTAGATCTACGTGTGGACAGTTTAAGGGTTAAGTGATCAAGCTCCATAGACCAAAACACTTTCAATAAAAGTGTCCAAAGTGAATGGGCTGGTGTCCACTTCCCACAAATTGTGGCTGGTCACTTGCCTTCTGACTACAAGTCCCAGTTGTTATAAACTAAACAAGACTAGACCATGTTGAAGTACAGTTCATGGACCCACTATGCACCTCTGTAATTTGGCTACTGCTCACAGATGGGTATGGGATGCATAAAGATATTAACCCTTTCGGGGTTTTGGTCGTACTAGTACGGCTTACGCCCTGGGGTTATGGTCGTACTAGTACGCCTAAATTCTAGTGCCCTCAAATCAAGCAGAAACAGGCTGTTAGGCCTAGATGTGATAGAATGGGTCTGTGCGGTCAGTGTGCGCAGTATAAAAAAATTCCTGCACCACACAGTGCATAATGAGGAAAAAAAACTGACCATGTTTTTGGTTTAAAACAGCGACTTTGCAGTCTATTTTCGTATGGTATTTATGCTTGTATTCTCGTTTTCTTAGTCTTATTTTATAGAATAGATGATATATTACAGAAATAGAGATAATTTTGACTGGTTTCACGATGACAAGTACCTTGAAACTGAGCGCAAAGTAGCGAAAATGTTCGATTTTGGCCGATGTTCAAGAGTAAACAAATCACACCATGCGTCCAATACACATCAACTGGAGAGTCTAATATTCTTGCACAAGTGCGCTGATATTATTTATACCATTTTTACAATGATGCAGTTGTATACATAACAGTAAATCTTCTATTTTTTGTGAGAATAAAAATTCAAAATGGAAAGCAAAAGTAATGTAAGAGGGGCCTGGAGACGTGACTAATGAACAGAGAAGATGTTATTTTAGTGCCAGGAATGTCTGCCTTGTTTATTATGGACCCTATTTTGAAATTGGCATCGTTTGAAATTTGTGTGAAATTGGCCAAATTGCCATTTTCTGACCACTATTTTGGGTAGTTGAAATTGGTAAATAGGCGGTTTCTTGTACTCAATCGATAGAAGAAATGGAGTTCTAGCGAAATAGCTATAATTTTAGTAGACTGAAACATTGGAATTTGCCGAAAATAGGGCTCAAAGTGGGCGAAATCGCCGATGCATAAGCATAATTCTGTTAGTTTTCGATCAAATTTCATAATTTTTGGGGCGTTATGATCGGAAAAAGATTTTCTATCATTTCATAAGAAAAAATAATTTTTTTTTTAAATTCTTGGACCCTGAAAACGAGTTTCAGAGAGGGTCCTTGGACCCCCAAAGGGTTAAACTGAACTAAGTATGGCTGCCTCTCATAGCTGCTCGCTTGGCACTTTTCAGGTGAAAAATGTGTCAAACCACCTATGTTTTTTACTACATACAGCAACATTTTGATATTTGTTATATAAATATTAACATAAATTTTTGGATAAGTAACTACCAAATTTTACAGAGAATACTGTTTTTGTTTTATTTTGAAGTCAAAATTTTTGATGGGTAACTATCAAATTTTACATTTTTTTTTTTAAGAAATATTAAAATAATAAAAATTAGATAGGTAACTATCATATTTTAGAGAGAATATTGTGACCACAAAGCATATATGTATAGAGGATATTATTTTTCATTATATGTATATGTAATTTTTTACATTATATTTACAGTTTTCATATTTAATTCCTATTAACAATTTATCATTTATTCATGTATATTAATGTGTGAACTACGTATTAAATTGTATACAGTACAATAGTTGTAATCAGAATTATTAATTATAGTTTTAATGTTGTTGTAATTCTTCAGGATAGATAATCAAATTATTTTTTCAAGGGGTGGAGTGGTAAGCCAGTGGAAGGACTCAGTCAGATGAACAAAAGCTCCAGTGGCGGGTGATTATATGGCTAAAACCTGCGTCAGGAAACAATTGTCCTGTTTCCTGACCATTCTTACCTAACACGTGTCAGGACAATGTCTTGACGCAGGTCTTTATTTTTCAAAGTCCCATTTTAGTTGTAGATAGTTTTAATAGGCTAGGTTAGGTAAGATTCATCAGGAAACAGGACATGTTTCCTGACGTGGGTCTTAGTCGTGTAATGACCCACCAGTAGAGCTCTTAGTCATCTGGCTGAGGCCTTCCACAAGCTTACCCCTCAACTTGGGGGTGGGGGCATTGACCCCCTGGAACCCTCTCCAGGTATACTCCACCCCTTTAAAAAAAATTAATGTTATAATAAGCTATTATTTTGTGTAGTGATAGTGTTGTGTAGTGATATTGTAGTGCAGTGGTAATGTTGTTTAGTGATAGTGTTGTGTAGTGATAGTGTTGTATAGCATTAGTGTTGTGTAGTGTTAGTGTCACTTAATGTCTGCTAAGTTCTGTAAGTAAAACTATATTTATATACATTATCTTGATTTTTTAAATATAAATAAATTACATAATGTACTTGTGGTACTATGCATGATCCACTTTACACACTAATATTAATACAGTGGACCCCCGGATTTCGTACTGCTCCTAACTAGAACAATTATGTAAGTGCTTTTGTAAGTGTATTTTTGGGGGTCTGAAACGGACTAATCTAATTTACATTCGTCCTTATGGGAACAAATTCGTTTGGTAACGGCACTCGAACAGCATTCTGGAAAGAATTATTGACGAAATCCGGGGGTCCACTGTATAACATTCTAGATTGAAGACAAAATAACATTAATTTTAGAAGTTTTGAGGTTTATTCAGGTTTAGCACTTGTCTTTTAACATTATAAAAACAATGTGCTTTTTATTGTAAATTATTGTCAGCAGATTGAATACCAAGAATATATAGTACACTTATGTGGCCAGTATAGTCAGGAACCTGGACACGTTGTTTCATCATCCCTGGTGACCAGATGACTAAAACACAGGTAGGTGAATAAGCCACATGTGCAGAAAAAGCTACCAAACTGTTGCATATGTGACTTGTTGAAGAATGAGACACTTGTGGAACATTTAGGATTTTTATTGGAGTGTAGAAGTCACTGGCTGGCTAAACATTCCTCAATAATGATTCCCAGATATTGCATAAGTGTCTCATTCTTCAACTTGTTGGTTTTCTAAGCCATGTATATCACAGGTGACGTACTCATCAACTTGTGGCCTCGAGATTATTGTACGTTTTCTGCAGTAATTTTAAAATAAAAAATTTGACTTCGTATTTGTATTGTATAACGGTATAACAAAAAACACCTGAGCCAACTTGAAAGTAAAACACTGTAACCAGTCTGAAAGTAAAAGAAAAATTATGTTAATTTACTTTGTTTCCTGAGAAGGAGGTTGGCTTAGGGCTTCCAGCAATTCTAAGGAGGGTGTCTTGATGTATTGAAGGGCTCTTTATACAAGGAATTGGAACTAAACTCTTCCTTGGATTAAACTTGATTTCCTCATTCTACAGGCATTGTAGTATAGCCTCTGTGGGTTTATGGGTTCCTCATGCTTCTAATACCTTGTCAAGCCATTATGGATTGACAAGGTAGTATTAGAAGCAATGTGTACACTGTCAAGCCATTATGGCTTGACAGTGTACACATTGATTACTGCTGTAACTACGACAGTGTACACATTGATTACTGCTGTAACTACGACAGTAAGATGTGGTAATTGGGCTGTTTAGTGAATGCTTGAAAAATGAAAATTTAATCGGATTATTAACCCTGGAATGGTAATACTATGCAGTGAATCACTCGTAAGAGGCCCCAAATTATTGTTTACTATAGGTATAATATGCAAACAAGACTATGGGTCTCCTATGAGTTAGGCTAAAGAATAAAGATCTGTAGTTGTGTCCACCATCTTTACTCTGTTCCAGTGCTGTGTGACCTTTGTGGCTTTAGTGCTTGGTTTTGATTATAATACGTAATAATGTTCATGACCCTAGTGGGTTTAGCACTTAGTTATAATAATAATAATACTCTGTTCTTGTTTTAATAATAAAGGAAACAATCTGGGTTGTATACTAGTACCTTGAAGTAGGCTGTGGGGCAGGTCAGTAGTAGCCTGAGTTACGGGTGTCCTGCCTGAGTGGCCGGGGAGGAGGTGCAGGTCTGCAGGAAGCAATGTTTTATTATCAGCTACGTATATCAGTTCAAAGTAACTCTAGATGAATAAGATATATGTGCAACACGGGTATCTTTACTGAGAAAATGTTTTGCCTGTGCAACAGGCTTCTTCAGTCAGAGGCAATTGTAACCATGGAGACACTAAAAACAGTAGTTTTGAGGGAATCAGTCCCTTAGCCTTGGAAGAGAATGGGGGACTGACCACCTCAAAACTATTTCATCAGTCAAATGCAGGAGAATATAGCACTTCAGACAAAAGAAGTCTCTCGGTCTTGGTAAGGACTGATTACCTTAAAACTATTTCGTTAGTCGAATACAGGAGAATATAGCACTGGAGACAGGAGGAGTCCCTCAGTCTTCCTAGGTAATGAGGGACTAATCGCCTCAAAACTACTGTACTAGCATCTCCAGTGCTATATTCACCTGTCCCCTCAAGGGAGGTTCCTTGATGCTGGTGAGGGGCTCTTGATCTAGGTAATTGGATCTGTGCTCTGTTCCCTGAATTGAGCCTGAATACCTTCCATAACCCCCACATGCCCTGTATAATCCTATGGGTTTAGTGCTCCCCCTTGATTATAATAATATATTCACCTGTATACAACTGAAGAAGTGTTGCACAGGTGAAGCGTTTCTGCAATCAGTATATCCAATTTGTGCACAGATCTCTTATTCATTAACTAGTCTACATTACATACCATCAATAATGTGATAATGTAACTCATGTACTCGTCTCGCACAACATTGTTAAACAAATTCTTTCTCTGTCACTGACTGCCAGTGAATGAAATTTCATTCATTGGCAAAATCATTGAATGAAAATCATGAGAAAATTTGATTAATTTCACAGAAAAAAGTTGACACTGTGATGCACACTACTGTTTGTACTTTGAAAATATAAATAATAATAATAATAATTAATAATAGAAAAAGTTTATTTCACAATCTTAGTAACAATCATATCAATAAGTACAGTGGACCCTCAGTTTTCGTCAATAATTCTTTCCAGAATGCTGTTCGAGCGCCGTTACCGAACGAATTTGTTCCCATAAGGACGAATGTAAATTAGATTAGTCCGTTTCAGACCCCCAAAAATACACTTACAAAAGCACCTACAAAAATACACTTACATAATTGTTAGAGTTGGGAGCTGTACGAAAACCAAGGGTCCACTGTAATTCACTTGATATAAAGCACAGTTGAAGAGGCTTTAGCAGTAGTATTAGTACTATAGTAGTAATCATAGATACATAATCATACAGACAAGCGGACACATTACTATTGCTTAAAACATTAAACATGTAAGCTCTTAGTCTCCTATTTACAAAATTCTACATCCAACAAATTAATGGTGTTCATTTGAGTTACCCCTCTCCTTCCATGATTCAAACCTGGTGACCTTCCATTCTCCAGGTGTAATATAACCCCCTATTGGATTAATGCTACATAATAAATATACAAATTTAACCTAAAGATAGTAGATAAAAGATGGATTAATAGTAACAATTTTGATTAAGCATTTAATATAGATCTCAATCAGTTGTGTTCCACTGGAAATATGTAATACGTATATAAAATTACCAAATCTCCAGTAACTTCTTAACCTAACCTAGTTAAAAGATATACAATGGTCCCTCGGTTTTCGCCGAAAATTTGTTCCAGAATGCTGCTCAAGTGCCATTACCGAACGAATTTACTTCCTTAAGAAATAATGTCACGTAGGTTAGTCTATTTCAGACCCCCAAAAATACACTTGCAACAGCACTTACGAAAATACACTTACATAAATGTTCAAGTTTGGAGATGCACGAAAACCGAGGGACCATTGTACTGTAAGTGCATCAATCATTGGAGTTTTTAAATACATATGTACGTAATTACGAATTGGTGGTTGAAGGCTGGATCATTGTAGTAGTGTAGATGTATAACAGCTGTATTATCTACCAACAAATACATTAATATAACAAAATATGAGGTTTATGGCATTTTATTAAGAAGACATTTCGAATGCTAGGGATTTCATCAACTGATAATGTCCCTAGTGAGCGAAACATTCTCAATAAAGCGCCACAAACTGCATGTTGTGTGTTATGAAGCTTGGCAGTGTGTAGGCTACTCACCCTGGCATAGTACACTTACCATAGAGTACATCAACACTCACTCTAGTAGGACTCACCCTCCATAGCGGCTGTCCCTGTAGTAATCATTGCTGATCCTGTATAAAGCAAAGCCACACAGTCATATCTTAGCAACATTCTTCTTGCATGTTATTTTCCCTTCGTAGCCTCAGTTTCTCACTCTATGGCAAAGCTCCACACATGAAGATAGACTTACTAGTCAGCCCTCTCATAAAGCTTCTCTATATGGTGTATCTTTTAGTAAAATTGATTGAAAAAGTGCCACAAGGAAATTGAGCAACACGTATTGTGAAGGCCTGGTTGATCAGGTCCTGATCCACTGCGAGGCCTGGTCACAGACCAGGCCAAGGGGACATTGACCCCTGAAACCCTCTCCATGTATACTCCTGGTAAGACCTTGTCATTCACTATTCTGTTTTGGATGTACGTACTGTTTTTAATCGCAATTCCAAAAAAACGAACTGCAGGATAACTTTATGAGAGAGCTGATTGAAATTTCCAGTTGTTCGCACGCTGAGTTAGCCGTCATGGAAGCATATGGTATGGTTTAAGATAGGTGTCAGTTACAACAAATCACTGGGACTACTATGTCTGACAGGTAAGCCAGCAGTTTAGCTTGTTATAGGGTCAATATCTACCACATTCATATCTATGTTAGTAGTTAATGACTTTATTGTGCAGCCCATGTTCATCCCATGGGTTGTAGTCTAAAGATTACAGAGGCACATAATGGGTCCAGGGACTGGGTAATGAACTATTTACATGTTTATATCTGGTTACAATAGTAATAGACCTGATTATCTTATGACAAAGACTCGTGGTTTCCCAGACAGATGCATCTGAAGTGTAATGTGAATGATGATGATTGTATTTCCTTCTTTTTTTGGGGGGAGGGGGTTATCCTTCCTTAGTGGAAGACCTGCTCGTGTGTTAAAAACATACTATAAACATCCTATAATATTTTTAATGGACCACCTAAGACATTGATACTAAATGATCAATTAATTTTACAATCACTCATTCTAGTATTAATGACTACTGTATTCTCTTTTCATCTTGCTATTTGGAATTATCCCTTAAGAAATACTTTCTGCAAAGTGGTAAACTAAGTGGCTGTATTTGGAAAAAGTGAACCTAATTGCTTACTAAAGGGGGTAAGAAGGTTCCTTCACACCCCTTTAGAATGTAGTAAGTGGGTTGGAGATCAGAGATGGAAATATTTAAGTTGCCATTTAAGTGGTATTCGATTGGTATTACTAAGTGGAGTGTAATTAGCTCTGCCAGGAATAATGAAGATGCAATAACTACTAATTATTGAATGTGTAATCATAAATCATTGTACATGCTACCATGATCATCTGACATCATGCAGTGGAACACTGGAGGCTCGCCAGTTACAACACAATACGTACATGTAATTCACTCTTGTTTTTTAGTAAAAAAAAAAACACATCTCCCATATAATTCTAACTAATTTTCAAGCAATATAAAACCCAAACAAACACATACACACACACACACACTTCCCAAGCTACACTTCAACATATTTATGTTCTAAATAAACATTTTAGATACTATATACAGCCTCTCCTCACTTAGCAATGTACTCGTTTACCGATGACTCGGACCAATATGCATACCTAAATAATGTGTATATTAGAGCTGATTTCCTCTATTCTGTTTATTACAATATACAATCCGTACACTACTGTATAAACATTTAAAAATATACCTGAAATGTTATAAATGGTGCAAAGGTGACATTAAGACAATATCAAAGATAGTAGACACAAACCCACTACCATTACAGTATAGTATGCTCCTCAATAGCGACGAATTCATTTACCGATGTGGTCTTAGGAACGGAACTCCATTGTTAAGTGAGGAGAGGCTGTATTATTTTTGGGGATTTCTAAATTTGCAGGCACATGATACACTATATACACAAGAGAGATGTATGTCTCTCAATGTATATACATGCTAAGATTTGACTTTAAGCCCTAAAATAGGGATTTAAGTATTTTTGTTTAGTAGTATACTAGAAAAGTTAGGTGTAGTCTTAATGACCCTCAGGTAGTTAGCATGGTCCCCATTGTGACCACAAATCCAAGTTTTTATAGATGAATCCCACACCAGCGTGGCTGTGGCAAACTCTAGCTCAAGTCCCCCTCAAAGCCATCATCATGATCCATGAAATCGTGTAGTTGATAGCCTTAAATCTCATTAACTAACTAACTTGCCTCAGTCGCCAGTAATTCTTTGAAGGAGAACTATTAAGAAGCAATATGAAACTCAAAGAAATTAATGACTGCATCAGATATATAAACTAGCAAAGAATTTTAGTGTTTTTGCAACAGATAACATAAACTCTGGGATGACTAGCTAAAGCAATTCAGTGCCTTGTCAATGTGTTATGTGACTTAAGCTGCATGACTCTTGTCAGTTTAGTGCTTTATTTGATTATAATAATAATAATCTTCTTTCTTTCAACAAATCGGCCGTTTCCCACCGAGGTGGGGTGGCCCAATAATAATAATATATGACTTAAATATGTTTGACATAAAATAGTGGAGACAATTCTAGAGATTAGAATGGTGTTAACAATGTCACAGAACAAACAAATACGTACAATGTTACAAAACTTAAAAATCTTATAAATTTTACAAGGCAACATGATGTCACTACTTATTATCTTGACTGCCACACCATTTAAGTGTGTTTGAGGATTTGCTGAGTTCTTGGCTACTTTATTTTCATACATTTTTATTTTTCTCGATGTGAACATTATTTTGATCTTGTCTTGTCTGCCCAGTTTATTCAACTGAAATAAAACACAGAATCCAGACTAAATTTTCCATATGTACATGCAGCCTGTCTCAGCCTTAGTATTATATATAGAGTAAAAGAAAATTTGCCTAGAAGCCCAAGCAAATATACATCACTTTACCTGGTACAGTGGACCCCCGGTTTTCGTGATTTTTTCGTTCCAGAATGCTGTTCAAGTGCCATTACCAAACGAATTTATCCCCATAAGGAATAATGTAAAGTAGACTAGTCCTTTTAGACCCCAAAAAATACACTTACAAAAGCATTTAAAAAAATACACTTACAAAAAAGTGCGAGTTTGGAACAGGACGAACACCGGGAGTCCACTGTATATTGTGAACCTCGCAGTCTTTCACACAGTCTTTGCCTATAATCTCAAGATAATTTGTAATGAATGACCTGGCAATGAATAAGTAGAAGACTGGACATTTGGAGTGCGCCTTGCCAGTACCACGGTTCGAGTCCTCATCCATTCTTCTGTTTATTTATCTTGCCAGTAATATTTATATTTATATAATGTTTTGAGAAGAATGTATAGGTTGGGAGAGAATAAGATGCCTAGTAGAGTCATATGCCATGTACATAATAATTCACATCTGTAAACTTACAGCTAGACTAGACCTACCTGTCCATCTTGTAATTCTCCCGTTGGGGTGGAGGTCGTCTGTTGAACTCGTCTCTGGCCCCGTAAGGATTCCTGGTGATATATATGAAATCGATTATAATATTCGTCGGGAGAGAGAATCCTAACATGACTCTTATTCTTCTTAGTGCTTTTTTGTACCAAAAAATGTTAATAGCTATTAGAGTTAGTATTCATTAATTATATTATTTTTTAATACTGATATGTATTTATATTGTTAGTTATATTATAATTAATATACATATCATTATACGTGTATTAATATTTAAGTTATATATTTTATATTTGTTAGTAGTATATGTACGTACATTCATACCATTTTCCAGGTATTATATGTAACTTTAATTTTTAAAGTGGTGGAGGTAAGCCAGTGGAAGGCCTTGGTCAGATGACCAAAAGCTCCAGCTGTGGGTCATCATATAACTAGGACCCGCATCAGGAAACACTTGCCCTGTTTCCTGACAAACATTACCTAACCTAACCAATTTTAAATTTTACTTGTTTTAAGTAGTATGGTTAGGGCACATTTTATGTGCATGTATTAGATTGAAGCGGAGATAAGCATTTTTTTGAGATTCAGTTTGCTGTTGGAGTATGAGTAAACCAACATATATGAGGGAGTAAGTAAAGCCAGTTAGATGTACAGTAGACCCCCCGGTTTTCGTTATTTTTTCATTCCAGAATGCTGTTCAAGTGCCATTACCAAACGAATTTATTCCCATAAGGAATAATGTAAAGTAGACTAGTCCTTTTAGACCCCCAAAAGCATTTAAAAAAATACACTTACATAAAAGGGCGAGTTTCGAGCAGGACGAACACCGGGGGTCCACTGTAATTGAGTTCTGGAGGTGGGAAGTATGGTGACTGCACTCCGAAGGATAGGTGGGGATGTTATAGTCCTGGAAGTGGGTAGTACAGTGCCTACACTCTGAAGAATGAGTGAGGATGTTACAGTTCTGGATATGGGAAGTACAGTGCCTGCACTCTGAAGGATGAGCGAGGATGTTACAGTCCTGGAGATAGGAAGTACAGTGCCTACACTCTGAAGGATGAGCGAGGATGTTACAGTCCTGGAGGTGGGAAGTACAGTGGTCCCTTGGTTTTCGCCGAAAATTCGTTCCAGAATGCTGCTCAAGTGCCATTACCGAACGAATTTACTTCCTTAAGAAATAATGTCACGTAGGTTAGTCTATTTCAGACCCCCAAAAATACACTTGCAACAGCACTTACGAAAATACACTTACATAAATGTTCGAGTTTGGAGATGCACGAAAACCGAGGGACCACTGTACAGTGCCTACACTCTGAAGGATGAATGAAGATGTTACAGTCCTGGAAGTGGGAAGTACAGTGCCTACACTCTAAAGGATGGAGAGGAGCCTGTTGGAGTTCAGATGTTCTTTATAATAGTGATGTCTAGGCACTTCTGGAAAATAGATGCATGGGAACATGTCTCTTAGAAAGGTGACGGTGTGTGAAGGGTTGATAATGTAGTGATGGTAAGGTACCTGGAAACTTGTCTCCTTGGAAGGTCTTCTGTGTCCTCGAAATGGCCGCCATGCTGGCGAGGAGAGCTTCCCCAAGGTCACCTCCTGGACCACTGTTAATTTACAAGCAAAGTGAAGGCACTCCATGATACTAGTGAACACAATTTAAAACACACTTCTGCAGTGCAAACTGGATCTATCTCCCCCTTCCCAAAACACTGTAACCCCCTACAGGTTTACCAAATGTCCATGAACTAGATTACTTAGTAATAATGGTAGAATTACCAACAGAATGCTAGGAAAGTAGACACAGAGGCAACTAATGGGACATTTTATTGTGGCAACAGTTCACTCTCCAGGAGCTTTGTCAAGCTGCTACGGCTTGACAAGGTACATACTGATTACTGCTGTAACTATGACAGTAAGATGGTGGTGACTGCATTATTAACCCTGGAGTGTTAATAATATAGAATAACTCAAGAAACTTAAAGTTAGAAATACAGATATTACTATCAGATATATAAGCATTATTCTTAGATGTACGGGTATTATAGTTAGATATTCATGTGTGTACGTATAACTAAGACCTGCGTCAGGAAACACTTTACCTGTTTCCTGACAAACATTACCTAACCTAACCTAATATATGTATATGTATTATTGTTCGGTATAAGGGTATTAAGTTAGATATGCAGGTATTATGGTCAGATATACCACTCTATTATTGGTTCTTGCAATATTTTGGAATATTAGAAGCTGTAAGCAGGATATTATTAGGTAAAATGTTAGAGCAGATATATATTTTCTGAGCCCTAGCTACTGGTTCATAATTTACAAAAAAAAAAGTCCACACTTGAAGAGGAAATTTATACGACGTTTTTCTTCATTCTGAAGAGAAACATTGAATTGACAATGATGTATATAGACTGAAACATTGTCTATTTCCTGTCTAAGTATGGTTTGTTTGTGACTTTTTCCAGCCATTAGATTTTGACTTCTCTTCTCCACATGTTGCCAAGCCTATCATCATATTTATATCATTATTTTTTAAGTGATATAGGAGACCCATATCAGGAAACACTTATCCTGTTTCCTGACAAATCCCACCTAACCTAAGCTTCTCCTTCATGCTGGTTATTTGTGCATTATGTCCCTAAATGTTTGCCAATCTTCTTTTTCCCCAAAAGTGACTTAGTGACTAACCTGAGTAATACTTCTTCAGGTTGTGGAATGAGGGCTGGCAAGGCAGCTGCTGTCTTTGCTCTCAATATTCTCAACTTGGACTGGATGCTGTAATGTTAACATTTGAAAAAATTTAGCTACCATATGGTTAAAATTTTTCTTTTTCAGGCCACCCTACCTTGGTGGGAAATGGCTGATGTGTTAATAATAATTAAATAATGAAAATAAACTTTTTTTTTTTTTTCAACAAGTTGGCCGTCTCTCACCGAGGCAGGGTGACCCAAAAAGAAAATACTTTCATCATCATTCAACACTTTCACCACACTCATACATAATCACTGTCTTTGCAGAGGCGCTCAGATACGACAGCTGAGAATAGTCCCTCCCAGCTGTCACTATCCCAGACCCCTCCTTTAAAGTGCAGGCATTGTGCTTCCCATTTCCAGGACTCTAAGTCCAACTAAATCAATTAACTGGTTTTCCTGAATCCCTTCACAAAATGTTACCCTGCTCACACTCTAACAGATCGTCATGTCCCAAAAACCATTCACTCCTATCTAACACGCTCACACATGCTTGCTGGAAGTCCAAGCCCCTCGCCCACAAAACCTCCATTACCCCCTCCTTCCAACCTTTACTAGGACGACCCCTACCCCGCCTTCCTTTCCCTACAGATTTATACGCTCTCCAAGTCATTCTACTTTGATCCATTCTCTCTAAATGACCAAACCATCTCAACAACCCCTCTTCAGCCCTCTGACAAATACTTTTAGTAACTCCACACCTCCTAATTTCCACATTCCGAATTTTCTGCATAATATTTACACCACACATTGCCCTTAGACAGGACATCTCCACTGCCTCCAGCCTCCTCCTCGCTGCAGCATTTGCAACCCATGCTTCACACCCATATAAGAGTGTTGGTACCACTATAGTTTCGTACATTCCCTTCTTTGCCTCCATGGATAACGTTTTTTGTCTCCACAGATACCTCAACGCACCACTCACCTTTTTTCCTTCATCAATTCTATGGTTAACCTCATCCTTCATAAACCCATCCACTGACACGTCAACTCCCAAATATCTGAAAACATTTACTTTTTCCATAATCCCTCTCTCCAATGTGATATCCAATTTTTCTTTATTTAAATCGTTTGATACCCTCAACACCTTACTCTTATCTATGTTCACTTTCAACTTTCTACCTTTACACACTCTCCCAAACTCGTCCACTAACCTTTGCAACTTTTCTTTAGAATCTCCCATAAGCACAGTATCATCAGCAAAAAGTAACTGTGTCAACTCCCATTTTGCATTTAATTCCCCATAATTTAATCCCACCCCTCTCCCAAACACCCTAGCATTTACTTCTTTTACAACCCCATCTATAAATATATTAAACAACCATGGTGACATTACACATCCCTGTCTAACACCTACTTTTACCGGGAAGTAATCTCCTCTCTCCTACACACCCTAACCTGAGCCTCACTATCCTCATAAAAACTCTTTACAGCCTTCAGTAACTTACTACCTATTCCATACACTTGCAACATTTGCCACATTGCTCCCCTATCCACTCTATCATATGCCTTTTCTAAATCCATAAATGCAATGAAAACTTCTCTACCTTTATCTAAATACTGTTCACATATATGCTTCACTGTAAACACTTGATCTACACATCCCCTACCCACTCTAAAGCCTCCTTGCTCATCTGCAATCCTACTCTCTGTCTTACCTCTAATTCTTTCAATAATAACCCTGCCATACACTTTGCCTGGTATACTCAGTAAACTTATTCCCCTATAATTTTTACACTCTCTTTTATCCCCTTTCCCTTTATATAAAGGAACTATACATGCTCTCTGCCAATCCCTAGGTACCTTCCCTCTTTCATACATTTATTAAACAAAAATACAAACCACTCCAGCACTATATCCCCCTGCTTTTAACATTTCTGTCATGATCCCGTCAGTTCCAGCTGCTTTACCCCCTTTCATTCTCCGTAATGCCTCACGCACCTCCCCCACACTCACATCCTGCTCTTCTTCACTCCTAAACGATGTTGTACCTCCCTGGCCAGTACATGAAATTACTGCCTCCCTTTTTTCATCGACATTTAAAAGTTCCTCAAAATATTCCCGCCATCTACCCAATACCTCCAGCTCCCCATCTACTAACTTCCCTACTCTGTTTTTAACTGACAAATCCATTCGTTCCCTAGGCTTTCTTACCTTGTTTATCTCACTCCAAAAAATTTTCTTGTTTTCAGCAAAATTTCTTGACAGAGCCTCTCCCATTCTTTCATCCGCTCTTCTTTTGCACTCTCTCACCATTCTCTTCACCTTTCTTTTACTCTCCATATACTCTGCTCCTCTATTAACACTTCTGTTTTGTAAAAACCTCTCATAAGCTACCTTTTTCTCTTTTATCACACCCTTTACTTCTTCATTCCACCACTCCTCTTTCCTCCTGCACCCACCCTCCTATAGCCACAAACTTCTGCCCCACATTCTAATACTGCATTTTTAAAACTATCCCTACTCTCTTCAACCCCCCCACTACTCCTACTTGCACTATCCCACCTTTCTGCCAATAGTTGCTTATATCTCACCCTAACTTCCTCCTCCCTTAGTTTATACACTTTTACCTCTCTCTTACTTGCTGTTGCCATTTTCTTTTTGTCCCATCTACCTTTTACTCTAACTGTAGCTACAGCCAAATAATGATCCGATATATCCGTTGCCCCTCTATAAACATGTACATCCTGAAGCCTACCCATCAACCTTTTATCCGCCAATACATAATCCAACAAACTACTTTCCTTACTTGTTATATATAAATCACTTTTTTAAAAAATATGAGTTAATATAATTAAATGTATTAATACACACAAATTATCATTTTTACTGACAGTACACTCGTTTCCCTATCATTTTAATGAGTTAATATACATAATCATAGGATATATAAACCAAGTGGTGTATTTCTCTTAATGTATATATATATACACTGAGAATTTATTTTATTCGCTATTTTAGGGATTTAAGTATTTTTGACTTGTGGTGGCCAGGTTACGTACTGTTTTAATGACCCTAGTGTAGGTGAAAGGCTTTAGCCCAGGGACAGATCTACTATGAAACTAATGAAGCTTAAGCCTCAGGGCCCCTAATCCTGGAGGGGCCCCAGAAGCCACTTTAGTCCACATTGATTAAAAATTTTGGGTCTAATGTATGAGAAGGAGTTGCATTGCAAAGGCGCCCCATAATGGTTCAAGCTTCAGGGCCCCTTGAACGACTCTAGTTAGGAGTTAGGGCTCTTGAACGACTAATTAGGGCCCTTGAATGACTAGTTAGGGCTCTTGAACGACTAATTAGGGCCCTTGAGCAACTCTAGTTAGGGCCCTTGAATGACTAGTTAGGGCCTTTGAACAACTCTAGTTAGGGCCTTTGAATGACTAGTTAGGGCCCTTGAACGACTAGTTAGAGCCCTTGAACGATTAGTTAAGGCCATTGAACAACTAGTTAGGGCCCTTGAACGACTAGTTAGGGCCCTTGAATAACTCTAGCTAGAGTCATTTCCTTGAAAGTATCTACTTGGACTTCCTACACATTTCTGCAACATTGCAAGCTCCTGATGTGTTGATTGCAACAAAAGGCCTAGAGCTATCATTCAACTCCCCTCATGGTTGTTTTGTACATAGTAACATACATGTAATTTTTTTTTTTTTCAACAAGTCGGGGATCTCCCACCGAGGCAGGGTGACCCAAAAAGAAAGAAAATCCCCAAAAAGAAAATACTTTCATCATCATTCAACACTTTCACCACACTCATACATAATCACTGTCTTTGCAGAGGCGCTCAGATACGACAGCTGAGAATAGTCCCAGCTGTTACTATCCCAGACAAATAAAAGCCAGATCAAAGTGGTGGTGGTAGGAGTCACATTGTTTTTAGTATCTTTCATATTTATAGTAATGTTCTTCCTTTTGATTATAATATAGTAATGTTAAAAAATTTTCATGACTATTGCAAGTAACAACAGGTGGAAGCCAGAAGTTTCAATCCATCCTGTACTATAATGAAGTAGGTCTTGGAAAATCAGCCTAACCTTATATGCTCAAGGTCAGGGTCAAGGATAGGCTTTGGGTTAGGCTTTAGCGTAAAGTATGAGGGTAATTTAAGCCCTTGAATATGATTACTAATTTACCAGTATGATACTTTCGTCGTGCACCTTATATGTCAGAAAATACAATACTTGTTTGAGTGTGTCCAGGAGAGAGTGAAATAATGTGTGGTGAAGCTGTAGGTTGTTCCAGCCACAGTATTAAACTGAGTAGGACTGTATGGCCCACAGCAGAGACCTGCTGCAGCAGACATCGCCACCCACACACCTGCTGCAGCAGACATCACCACCCACAGACCTGCTGCAGCAGGCTTCACCAGGCTTCACCACCCACAGACCTGCTGCAGCAGGCTTCACCACCCACAGACGTGCTGCAGCAGACTTCACCACCCATAGACCTGCTGCAGCAGACATCACCACCCACAGACCTGCTGCAGCAGACATCGCCACCCACAGACCTGCTGCAGCACACATCGCCACCCACACACCTGCTGCAGCAGACTTCACCACCCACAGACCTGCTGCAGCAGACATCGCCACCCACACACCTGCTGCAGCAGACATCACCACCCACAGACCTGCTGCAGCAGGCTTCACCACCCACAGACCTGCTGCAGCAGACATCACCACCCACACACCTGCTGCAGCACACATCACCACCCACAGACCTGCTGCAGCAGACTTCACCACCCACACACCTGCTGCAGCAGACATCACCACCCACACACCTGCTGCAGCACACATCACCACCCACACACCTGCTGCAGCAGACTTCACCACCCACAGACCTGCTGCAGCAGACTTCACCACCCACAGACCTGCTGCAACAGACTTCACCCACAGATCTGATTCAGCAGACATCACCACCCACAGATCTGCTGCAGCAGGCTTCACCACCCACAGACCTGCTGCAACAGACTTCACCACCCATAGATCTGCTGCAGCAGACATCACCACCCACAGATCTGCTGCAGCAGACTTCACCACCCACAGACCTGCTGCAGCAGACTTCACCAACCCAAGACCTGCTGCAGCAGACATCACCACCCACAGACCTGCTGCAGCAGACTCACCACCCACAGACCTGCTGCAGCAGACATCACCACCCACAGACCTGCTGCAGCAGACGTCACCACCCACAGACCTGCTGCAGCAGACATCACCACCCACAGACCTGCTGCAGCAGACGTCACCACCCACAGACCTGCTGCAGCAGACATCACCACCCACAGACCTGCTGCAGCAGACTTCACCACCCACAGACCTGCTGCAGCAGACATCACCACCCACAGACCTGCTGCAGCAGACATCACCACCCACAGACCTGCTGCAGCAGACTTCACCACCCACAGACCTGCTGCAGCAGACATCACCAGGATTGCGATAGTCTCTGATATCTGATAAGAATGATAAAACAAATATATTGACATGGAACTTCTTTTGTGTTATGTATGATAATGAACAGTACCCCAGGATGATGATGACGGTTATGATGAATGCTGTATAATGATAGTGTATGATACCCCAGGATGATGACGACGGTTATGATGAATGCTGTATAATGATAATAGTGAATGATACCTCAGGATGATGATGGTATTATGAATGCTGTATAATGATAATAGTGAATGATACCCCAGGATGATGATGGTATGAATGTTGTATAATGAATGATACGTCAGGATGATGGTATTATGAATGCTGTATGATAATAGTGAATGATACCTCAGGATGATGATGGTATGATGAATGTTGTATAGTGAATGATGTCAGGATGATGATGGTTATGATGAATGCTGTATAATGAATGATACATCAGGATGAATGCTGTATAATGATAATAGTGAATGATACCTTAGGATGATGATGGGTATGATGAATGCTGTATAATGATAATAGTGAATGATACCCCAGGATGATGATGGTATGAATGTTGTATAATGAATGATACGTCAGGATGATGGTATTATGAATGCTGTATGATAATAGTGAATGATACCTCAGGATGATGATGGTATGATGAATGCTGTATAATAATAGTGAATGATACATATGGATGATGATGGGTATGATGAATGCTGTATAATGATAATAGTGAATGATACCTTAGGATGATGATGACGGTTATGATGAATGCTGTATAATGATAATAGTGAATGATACCTCAGGATGATGATGACGGTTATGATGAATGCTGTATAATGATAATAGTGAATGATACCTCAGGATGATGACGGTTATGATGAATGCTGTATAATGATAATAGTGAATGATACCTCAGGATGATGAATACTTTATAATGATAACAGTGAACGATACCCCGGGGTGATGACGGTTATGATGAATACTGTATAATGATAATAGTGAATACCTGATAATGGTGACGGTGTTGTAGATAGCAGCTATGGTGAGCAGCAGACACACACCTCCCAGGATGCCAGCCACGATATAAAGCTCTTGATCCGTGTTAAGAGTGGTGACCTGCCAGGCATAACAATAGTTCAGTCAGGTGTTACAGTGAGGACATAGGGAGTGGCACTGCAGCAGGCCTACTGGCCCATACTAGGCAGGTCCTCCTCAAAACCTAACCCATTTACAAACATATTAGCCAATACACTTATCAGTGTTACCCAATATGATTTGATAGTATTAACTCATATGTAAGTTTCTCTCAAATCCACCCGGCGCTGTATGACCCCTGTGGTTTAGCGCTTCTTTTGATTATAATAATAATAATCTCAAATCCACCCCCTTCACTCGTCAGGGGCCCAAGACTGTTCAACTGCCTTCCAGCATATATAAGGGGGATTACCAATAGACCCCTGGTTGTCTTCAAGACCCCTGGCTGTCTTCAAGACCCCTGGCTGTCTTCAAGACCCCTGGTTGTTTTCAAGACCCCTGGCTGTCTTCAAGACCCCTGGCTGTCTTCAAGACCCCTGGTTGTTTTCAAGACCCCTGGTTGTTTTCAAGACCCCTGGCAGTCTTCAAGACCCCTGGTTGTCTTCAAGACCCCTGGTTGTCTTCAAGACCCCTGGTTGCCTTCAAGACCCCTGGCTGTCTTCAAGACCCCTGGTAGTCTTCAAGACCCCTGGTTGTCTTCAAGACCCCTGGTTGTCTTCAAGACCCCTGGCTGTCTTCAAGACCCCTGGCTGTCTTCAAGACTCCTGGCTGTTATCAAGACCCCTGGTTGTCTTCAAGACCCCTGGCTGTCTTCAAGACTCCTGGCTGTCTTCAAGACCCCAGGCTGTCTTCAAGACTCCTGGCTGTCTTCAAGACCCCTGGTTGTCTTCAAGACCCCTGGTTGTCTTCAAGACCCCTGGCTGTCTTCAAGACCCCTGGCTGTCTTCAAGACCCCTAGCTGTCTTCAAGACTCCTGGCTGTTATCAAGACCCCTGGTTGTCTTCAAGACCCCTGGCTGTCTTCAAGACTCCTGGCTGTTATCAAGACCCCTGGTTGTCTTCAAGACCCCTGGCTGTCTTCAAGACTCCTGGCTGTTATCAAGACCCCTGGCTGTCTTCAAGACCCCTGGCTGTCTTCAAGACTCCTGGCTGTCTTCAAGACCCCTGGCTGTCTTCAAGACCCCTGGTTGCCTTCAAGACCCCTGGCTGTCTTCTAGACCCCTGGTAGTCTTCAAGACCCCTGGTTGTCTTCAAGACCCATGGTTGTCTTCAAGACCCCTGGCTGTCTTCAAGACTCCTGGCTGTTATCAAGACCCCTGGTTGTCTTCAAGACCCCTGGTTGTCTTCAAGACCCCTGGTTGTCTTCAAGACCCCTGGTTGTCTTCAAGACCCCTGGCTGTCTTCAAGACCCCTGGTTGTCTTCAAGACCCCTGGTTGTCTTCAAGACCCCTGGCTGTCTTCAAGACCCCTGGTTGTCTTCAAGACCCCTGGCTGTCTTCAAGACCCCTGGTTGTCTTCAAGACCCCAGGCTGTCTTCAAGACCCCTGGTTGTCTTCAAGACCCCTGGTTGTCTTCAAGACTCCTGGCTGTCTTCAAGACCCCTGGTTGTCTTCAAGACCCCTGGTTGTCTTCAAGACCCCAGGCTGTCTTCAAGACCCCTGGCTGTCTTCAAGACCCCTGGTTGTCTTCAAGACCCCTGGCTGTCTTCAAGACCCCTGGTTGTCTTCAAGACCCCTGGTTGTCTTCAAGACCCCTGGTTGTCTTCAAGACCCCAGGCTGTCTTCAAGACCCCAGGCTGTCTTCAAGACCCCTGGCTGTATTTAACAAGGAGCTGGACAGTCACCTAAAGTCAGTACCTGACCAGCCGGTTTGTGCGGCCAGCAGTAACAGCCTGGTTGATCAGGTCCTGATCCACCACGAGGCCTGGTCATGGACCGGGCCACGGGGGCGTTGACCCCAGTTCACCTAGCAGTAAGTAGGTACCTGGGTGTTAGTCACCTTACACCTGCTGTCCCTATTCATCTAGCAGTAAGTAGGTACCTGGGTGTTAGTCACCTTACACCTGCTGTCCCTGTTCGTCTAGCAGTAAGTAGGTACCTGGGTGTTAGTCACCTTACACCTGCTGTCCCTGTTCACCTAGCAGTAAGTAGGTACCTGGGTGTTAGTCACCTTACACCTGCTGTCCCTGTTCACCTAGCAGTAAGTAGGTACCTGGGTGTTAGTCACCTTACACCTGCTGTCCCTGTTCACCTAGCAGTAAGTAGGTACCTGGGTGTTAGTCACCTTACACCTGCTGTCCCTGTTCGTCTAGCAGTAAGTAGGTACCTGGGTGTTAGTCACCTTACACCTGCTGTCCCTGTTCACCTAGCAGTAAGTAGGTACCTGGGTGTTAGTCACCTTACACCTGCTGTCCCTATTCGTCTAGCAGTAAGTAGGTACCTGGGTGTTAGTCACCTTACACCTGCTGTCCCTATTCGTCTAGCAGTAAGTAGGTACCTGGGTGTTAGTCACCTTACACCTGCTGTCCCTGTTCACCTAGCAGTAAGTAGGTACCTGGGTGTTAGTTGAGTGTTGTGGGTGGCATCCTGGGGAGAGGAACTCTCAGTGTATATACACCTAGAGACATACACCTCTCAGTGTGTATATGTGTGTGTGTATTGTATGTAAGGCAGAGCACTGCGTGGGTGAGGCAAGTAGCAGAAAGAATTCTACACACGTCTCTCTCTCTCTCTCTCTCTCTCTCTCTCTCTCTCTCTCTCTCTCTCTCTCTCTCTCTCTCTCTCTCTCTCTCTCTCTCTCTCTCGCTCTCTCTCTCTCATGTTTACCTACATTCACTGGGACATAAAATATTGTCTAAGTAGATTGAGTTCTCTCCTGTTAGAGCGTTGAATTTAGAGCCCAAGAGCTGTTATCCTGCCCCAGAATATTTACAGACTAAGAGGTGTTGTTTTGTAAAATATACCACCCCTTCCCCAGGATGCTACCCGCTACAGTCGACTAACACCCAGGTACCTACTTACTGCTAGGTGAAAATGGACAGCAGTTATCTCAAGGAAACACGTCCTAATGTTTCCACCCTGTACCGGGAATCGACCCCCCGGACCTGTTTGTGAGGCGAGTGCGCTAGCAACCCAGCCACGGGACATCCTGCAAATAACATGCTTGAAGATGATTTAAAGATGCCTAGACAGCTACGAACAGGAGAAAACATGAATACAATACAAGTTTCTTTCCACATGACACGTTATTTTAACTTTTAAGGTTAAAATAAGATATCAGAAGGACAACAATGCAAATAAGTCACTTTGACTCCTGGTGGGTAATTTACACTGTGTAGCTGTCCCCTCTATGCAGAAATGGGTGGCACTTAAGTGTATGTTGATTGTCCGTAGTTATGCAGAGCATTGCGTATGACCTGGGCAGGTTGCAAGATTCTTGCAAGCGTGTCCAGGTCATACGTAACTCAAATAAAAAGTTATCCTGGAGGAGGGGCTGCAGGGAGCCACAAGGTTGGGTAAGGTTTGTCAGACCTGATCCACCACGAGGTCTGGTCTCAGACCGGGCCGCGGGGGCGTTGACCCCCGAAACCCCTCTCTTCAGGTATACTCCAAGTAAGGACAAAGAGTCAAGGACACTAGTGGAAATAAGTGGGGGGAGTTGAATGAGAGCTCTAGGTCTTTTGTGTTGCAATCAACACATCAGCTGCTTGTAATGTTGCAGAAAAGAAGAGGAGATCCAGGCAAATACGATCACAGGGAACGCCTTGATGGAGTATGATTATTTGTATTCACCTAATTGTGGTAGCAGGGGTCGATTCATAGCTCCTGGCCCCGCCTCTTCCATGGTCGTTACTAGGTCCACTCCCTGCTCCATGAGCTTTATCATACCTCGTCTTAAAACTATGTATGGTTCCTGCCTCCACTACGTCACTTTCCAGACCATTCCACTTCCTGACAATATCCCTTTGTGTGTACCTGTATTTAAACTTACTTACGAGGGTACAGAGACGTCAGATCATTCTTCTCTACGTCAGTAGGGGGTAAAGTGGACTGACGTGTATGTGACAGTGAAGAATGACTCCATAAGTGACTTTAAATATATGTAAATTAACGCTTAAAATGTTAGAAGTCTCTAAAACTGGTTGACAGTGACTCGAACCCCTCCTCCCCGCATCCACAACTAGGTGAACACAAACACATATGCCAGAAGCTATGACTCGACCCTTGTAACTACATACAGGTGGGTACAACAGTGATCTTCGGGTGGAAACATTAGCAGGTGTTTGCTTAAGACACCTGCTGTCCATGTTCACCTATCAGTAAGTAGGTACTTGGGTGTTAGTCGACTGGTGTGGGTCTCATCCTGGGACAAAATTAACCCAAGTTGCGGGAAATGCTCTTCATAACAAGGGGCTTTCTATATAGTAGTATGTCATTGATGTCAGCTATAATCTGTATACCTTGTACATGTACTTGTAGAAATAAAGATTATTATTATTATTGTAGTATTACAGAGTTTAAGCAGTAATGATAGACTCACCGCGCAGGCGCTGCCCACCAACGTAGCCAGTACGATATATTTGAGCATAATTCTGTTGTGGGAGTCTGCAGCAGTAGTGGTCAAGGGTCCTCAGTGGGGCGTTCCACTGGTGTAGCACAGAGTATTTTTTCAACACTATCTTCCAGGATGTGTATAGTTTATTTATATAGTCCTGGAGCTGGCGGTAGGGTCGTTAGGACCTGGTGTTGGTATTAAGGTCGTTAGGACGTAATGTTGGCGTTGGGGTGGTTAGGACCCGGGGTTGGTTACGGGTCGTTAGGACCTGGTGTTGGTTGGGGGTCGTTAAGACCTGGTGTTGGGGTCGTCTAGAGACAACAGATGCTTGCTGACACTTGGGTGCGTGCGTCAGATAACCACTTGTTTGAGGTACCAAGGTACTACTAGTGTCTCCCACCTGGTACACAAGCTCTACCACTCATCCACTACACTCGTTATAAGATAAAAGTAGAAACCATCAGTTATCTTATTGGTTATCAGTAGTCAGCGGACTCTACCGACATTCAGGTCACCGCTGGTAAGGATGAGAATGGCGTGGAGGCACCTCTGGAGCCTCTATACCAGAACGAGGTGTACCTGTAAGCAAGATAACACGATAACATATATTCCTCGTGATAACAGGACGATAAGGCACGGGGTAGGAGGGCACAAGCGGTTGTTATCTGGTTCGGCTCACAGTAGAAAGTACCTAGGGTAGAATTCCTGGCGAGACAGGAGACGAGGATAGGTGTCCTAGCACCTTCTGGCTATGTTAGTAGAGAATATGTATCTGGGAGTAATCAGACGTTGTGGGTCGCATCCTGGGAAGGGGCATAAAAAATGAATCATAGTGAAAATAAGCCACACGGGTTCTGCTGGGTTAGTAAGTTTATTCAGGTATACACAAATACAGTTACATAGATTATCATACATAGCAGCATATGTTAGAAAACCCAGGATAACCCAAAAAAGTCAGAGTGACTTAGAGTTATTGATCAGGATAAAGCTTCTTCTTCACCCATCAGTAAATAGGTACTTGGGTGTTAGGTGTTGTGGGTAGCATCCCGGGGGAGGGTACCAAAGACACCTTAGTGGAAGTAGGTCACAATGCCTGGCTTATTTGGGTTATCCTGTTTTACTAACTCCTGGGTTGCTAATCCCAAGTAAAATGGTACTGATCAGGTGCCTGGCATACTCCACCACCTGCCTGACAGCTGGTAACAACACTGTATCAGGGAATCAGACAATCTTATCAGAACACTGAATCACTATCACAGGAAATATGTGAGCCACTAAGCTGCAACTATCTAGGAGTTATTGGCTAACTAGTTAGACTTAAGAGGCACGTAAGTTCCCCGAGTCTTCTAATAACACGTTTATTTTCCTACTATTATCTACCTTGTCCATAATTACTATCGCATTTGCTTTGTTTGATAAGGTGAAGTCCAGGATCTTTACTTAATTCATGGTATAACTTAACAAATCATTGTTGACAATTGTTGTTGTAGAGGTCTGAGCTTTGCTCACATCTCTACAACAGGGACAGCCCTATGACAAGGGCATGGAGAATCTTCTCCAGGTCAAGGGGAGTACCGTTTACAGCCCTATGACAGGGACAGCCCTATGACAAGATGACAAGGGCACAGTGAATCTTCTTTAGGTCAGGTTCAGGTCAACATAGTGTTGCTAGCAGTTAACACAACTTGACATGGCTCATGACTACGTCAAGTCATATCAATCTCGAGATTTCTGGGAATATGTTGGCCAGATTGATTAGACATATCTCCTTATCTTTAGCCGTCAGAGAACAGTGTCGTAAGGTAACGAAATGTGTGGCAACCTAACTTAATGTTGACACACATACAACATAACCAATGATGAACATTGTAGTCTGTTCTGTGTTATTAACATTGTAGTCTATACTGTGTTATTAACATTGTAGTCTATACTGTGTTAGTAACATTGTAGTCTATACTGTGTTATAACATTGTAGTCTATACTGTGTTAGTAACATTGTAGTCTATACTGTGTTATTAACATTGTAGTCTATACTGTGTTAGTAACATTGTAGTCTATACTGTGTTAGTACACTAACTACTTGTAGTAGTCTATACTGTGTTAGTAACATTGTAGTCTATACTGTGTTATTAACATTGTAGTCTATACTGTGTTAGTAACATTGTAGTCTATACTGTGTTAGTAACACTGTAACCTATACTGTGTTAGTAACATTGTAGTCTATACTGTGTTATTAACATTGTAGTCTATACTGTGTTAGTAACATTGTAGTCTATACTGTGTTATTAACATTGTAGTCTATACTGTGTTAGTAAATTGAGTCTATACTGTGTGAACAGTACTATACTGTGTTAGTAACATTGTAGTCTATACTGTGTTATAACATTGTAGTCTATACTGTGTTAGTAACATTGTAGTCTATCTGTGTTAGTAACATTACTATACTGTGTTATAACATTGTAGCTATACTGTGTTAGTAACATTGTAGTCTATACTGTGTTATAACATTGTAGTCTCATACTGTGTTATAACATTGTAGTCTATACTGTGTTAGTAACATTGAGTCTAACGGTTATAACACTGTAACCTATCGGTTAAACATTGTAGTCTTACTGTGTATAACATTGTAGTCTTACTGTGTTATAAACTTGTAGCCTATACTTGTTAGAACATTGTAGTCTTACTGTCTAGAAACTGTAAGCTCTATACTGTGTTAGTAACATTGTAGTCTATACTGTGTTAGTAACATTGTAGTCTATACTGTGTTAGTAACATTGTAGTCTGTTCTGTGTTATTAACATTGTAGTCTATACTGTGTTATTAACATTGTAGCCTATACTGTGTTAGTAACATTGTAGTCTATACTGTGTTAGTAACATTGTAGTCTATACTGTGTTATTAACATTGTAGTCTATACTGTGTTAGTAACACTGAAGACTAACAGGTAATAACAGTTGCTTAGACCTCTCAAGGAAACTCTAGTAGGCTCTCTCACCTCTCAAGGAAACTCTAGTAGGCTCTCTCACCTCTCTAGGAAACTCTAGTAGGCTCTCTCACCTCTCTAGGAAACTCTAGTAGGCTCTCTCACCTCTCAAGGAAACTAGTAGGCTCTCTCACCTCTCAAGGAAACTCTAGTAGGTTCTCTCACCTCTCTAGGAAACTAGTAGGCTCTCTCACCTCTCATAGGAAACTAGTAGGTTCTCTCACCTCTCTAGGAAACTAGTAGGTCTCTCACTCTCTAGAAACTAGTAGGCTCTCTCACCTCTCTAGGAAACTCTAGTAGGCTCTCTCACCTCTCTAGGAAACTAGTAGGCTCTCTCACCTCTCAAGGAAACTCTAGTAGGTTCTCTCACCTCTCTAGGAAACTAGTAGTTCTCTCTCACCTCTCAAGGAAACTAGTAGGCTCTCTCACCTCTCAAGGAAACTAGTAGGTCTCTCACCTCTCAGGAAACTCTAGTAGGTTCTCTCACCTCTCTAGGAACTAGCTGAGCTCTCTCACCTCTCAGGAAACTAGTAGGCTCTCTCACCTCTCAAGGAAACTAGTAGGCTCTCTCACCTCTTAGGAAACTGTAGCCTTACTTTAGAACTAGTAGGCTCTCTCACCTCTCAGGAAACTAGTAGGTCTCTCACTCTCTAGAAACTAGTAGGCTCTCTCACCTCTCAGGAAACTAGTAGGTCTCTCACCTCTCAGGAAACTAGTAGGTCTCTCACCTCTCAAGAAAACTAGTAGGCTCTCTCACCTCTCAAGGAAACTAGTAGGCTCTCTCACCTCTCTAGGAAACTAGTAGGCTCTCTCACCTCTCTAGGAAACTAGTAGGCTCTCTCACCTCTCAAGGAAACTAGTAGGCTCTCACACCTCTCTAGGAAACTAGTAGGCTCTCTCACCTCTCTAGGAAACTAGTAGGTTCTCTCACCTCTCTAGGAAACTAGTAGGCTCTCTCACCTCTCTAGGAAGCTCTAGTAGGCTCTCTCACCTCTCTAGGAAACTCTAGTAGGCTCTCTCACCTCTCTAGGAAACTAGTAGGCTCTCTCACCTCTCTAGAAAACTCTAGTAGGCTCTCTCACCTCTCTAGAAAACTAGTAGGCTCTATCACCACTATAGGAAACTAGTAGGCTCTTTCACCTCTCTAGGAAACTAGTAGGCTCTCTCACCTCTCTAGGAAACTCTAGTAGGCTCTCACCTCTCTAGAAAACTAGTAGGCTCTCTCACCACTCTAGGAAACTAGTAGGCTCTCTCACCTCTCTAGGAAACTAGTAGGCTCTCTCACCTCTCTAGGAAACTCTAGTAGGCTCTCTCACCTCTCTAGAAAACTAGTAGGCTCTCTCACCTCTCTAGGAAACTCTAGTAGGTTCTCTCACCACTCTAGGAAACTAGTAGGCTCTTTCACCTCTCTAGGAAACTAGTAGGTTCTCTCACTACTCTAGGAAACTAGTAGGCTCTTTCACTTCTCTAGGAAACTAGTAGGTTCTCTCACCACTCTAGGAAACTAGTAGGCTCTCTCACCACTCTAGGAAACTAGTAGGCTCTCTCACCTCTCTAGTAAACTCTAGTAGGCTCTCTCACCTCTCAAGGAAACTCTAGTAGGCTTTCTCACCTCTCAAGGAAACTCTAGTAGGCTCTCTCACCTCTCTAGGAATCTAGTAGGCTCTCTCACCTCTCTAGGAAACTAGTAGGCTCTCTCACCTCTCTAGGAAACTAGTAGGTTCTCTCACCACTCTAGGAAACTAGTAGGCTCTCTCACCACTCTAGGAAACTAGTAGGCTCTTTCACCTCTCTAGGAAACTAGTAGGCTCTCTCTCCACTCTAGGAAACTAGTAGGCTCTTTCACCTCTCTAGGAAACTAGTAGGCTCTCTCACCTCTCTAGGAAACTCTAGTAGGCTCTCTCACCTCTCTAGGAAACTCTAGTAGGCTTTCTCACCTCTCAAGGAAACTCTAGTAGGCTCTTTCATCTCTCTAGGAAACTAGTAGGCTCTTTCACCTCTCTAGGAAACTAGTAGGCTCTCTCACCTCTCTAGGAAACTAGTAGGCTCTCTCACCTCTCTAGGAAACTCTAGTAGGCTTTCTCACCTCTCAAGGAAACTCTAGTAGGCTCTCTCACCTCTCTAGGAAACTAGTAGGCTCTCTCACCTCTCTAGGAAACTCTAGTAGGCTCTCTCACCACTCTAGGAAACTAGTAGGCTTTCTCACCTCTCAAGGAAACTCTAGTAGGCTCTCTCACCTCTCTAGGAAACTCTAGTAGGCTCTCTCACCTCTCTAGGAAACTCTAGTAGGTTTTCTCACCTCTCAAGGAAACTCTAGTAGGCTCTCTCACCTCTCTAGGAAACTAGTAGGCTCTTTCACCACTCTAGGAAACTCTAGTAGGCTTTCTCACCTCTCAAGGAAACGCTAGTAGGGTCTCTCACCTCTCTAGGAAACTCTAGTAGGCTCTCTCACCTCTCTAGGAAACTCTAGTAGGCTCTCTCACCTCTCAAGGAAACTCTAGTAGGCTCTTTCACCTCTCTAGGAAACTAGTAGGTTCTCTCACCACTCTAGGAAACTAGTAGGTTCTCTCACCCCTCTAGGAAACTAGTAGGCTCTTTCACCTCTCTAGGAAACTAGTAGGCTCTCTCACCCCTCTAGGAAACTAGTAGGCTCTTTCACCTCTCTAGGAAACTCTAGTAGGCTCTCTCACTTCTCTAGGAAACTAGTAGGCTCTCTCACCTCTCTAGGAAACTAGTAGGCTCTTTCACCTCTCTAGGAAACTAGTAGGTTCTCTCACCTCTCTAGGAAAGTAGTAGGCTCTTCACCTCCCTAGGAAACTAGTAGGCTCTCACCTCTCTAGGAAACTAGTAGACTCTCTAACCTCTCTAGGAAACTAGTAGGTTCTCTCACCACTTTAGGAAACTAGTAGGCTCTCTCACCCCTCTAGGAAACTAGTAGGCTCTTTCACCTCTCTAGGAAACTCTAGTAGGCTCTCTCACCTCTCTAGGAAACTAGTAGGCTCTCTCACCTCTCTAGGAAACTAGTAGGCTCTTTCACCTCTCTAGGAAACTAGTAGGTTCTCTCACCTCTCTAGGAAAGTAGTAGGCTCTCTCACCTCCCTAGGAAACTAGTAGGCTCTCACCTCTCTAGGAAACTAGTAGACTCTCTAACCTCTCTAGGAAACTAGTAGGTTCTCTCACCACTTTAGGAAACTAGTAGGTTCTCTCACCCCTCTAGGAAACTAGTAGGCTCTTTCACCTCTCTAGGAAACTAGTAGGCTCTCTCACCCCTCTAGGAAACTAGTAGGCTCTTTCACCTCTCTAGGAAACTCTAGTAGGCTCTCTCACCTCTCTAGGAAACTAGTAGGCTCTCTCACCTCTCTAGGAAACTAGTAGGCTCTTTCACCTCTCTAGGAAACTAGTAGGTTCTCTCACCTCTCTAGGAAAGTAGTAGGCTCTCTTACCTCCCTAGGAAACTAGTAGGCTCTCACCTCTCTAGGAAACTAGTAGGCTCTCTAACCTCTCTAGGAAACTAGTAGGCTCTCTCACCTCTCTAGGAATCTAGTAGGCTCTCTCACCTCTCTAGGAAACTAGTAGGCTCACCTCTCTAAGAAACTAGCAGGCTCTCTCACCTCTCTAGGAAACTAGTAGGCTCTCTCACCTCTCTAGGAAACTAGTAGGCTCTCTCACCTCTCTAGGAAACTAGTAGGCTCTCTCACCTCTCTAGGAAACTAGTAGGCTCTCTCTCCTCTCTAGGAAACTAGTAGGCTCTCCCCTAGGAAACTAGTAGGCTCTTACCTCTCTAGGAAACTAGTAGGCTCTCACCTCTCTAGGAATCTAGTAGGCTCTCTCACCTCTCTAGGAAACTAGTAGGCTCTCTCACCTCTCTAGGAAACTAGTAGGTTCTCTCACCTCTCTAGGAAACTAGTAGGCTCTCTCACCTCTCTAGGAAACTAGTAGGCTCTCTCACCTCTCTAGGAAAATAGTAGGTTCTCTCACCTCTCTAGGAAACTAGTAGGCTCTCTCACCTCTCTAGGAAACTAGTAGGCTCTCTCACCTCTCTAGGAAACTAGTAGGCTCTCTCACCTCTCTAGAAAACTTGTAGGCTCTCTCACCTCTCTAGAAAACTAGTAGGGTCTCTCACCTCTAGGAAACTAGTAGGCTCTCTCACCTCTCTAGAAAACTAGTAGGGTCTCTCACCTCTCTAGAAAACTAGTAGGGTCTCTCACCTCTAGGAAACTAGTAGGCTCTCTCACCTCTCTAGAAAACTAGTAGGGTCTCTCACCTCTAGGAAACTAGTAGGCTCTCTCACCTCTCTAGAAAACTAGTAGGGTCTATCACCTCTAGGAAACTAGTAGGCTCTCTCACCTCTCTAGAAAACTAGTAGGCTCTCTCACCTCTAGGAAACTAGTAGGTTCTCTCACCTCTCTAGAAAACTAGTAGGGTCTCTCACCTCTAGGAAACTAGTAGGCTCTCTCACCTCTCTAGAAACTAGTAGGGTCTCTCACCTCTCTAGAAACTAGTAGGTCTCTCACCTCTAGGAAACTAGTAGGCTCTCTCACCTCTCTAGAAAACTATTAGGGTCTCTCACCTCTCTAGAAAACTAGTAGGGTCTCTCACCTCTAGGAAACTAGTAGGCTCTCTCACCTCTCTAGGAAACTAGTAGGGTCTCTCACCTCTCTAGAAAACTAGTAGGGTCTCTCACCTCTAGGAAACTAGTAGGTTCTCTCACCTCTCTAGAAAACTAGTAGGGTCTCTCACCTCTAGGAAACTAGTAGGCTCTCTCACCTCTCTAGAAAACTAGTAGGGTCTCTCACCTCTCTAGAAAACTAGTAGGGTCTCTCACCTCTAGGAAACTAGTAGGCTCTCTCACCTCTCTAGGAAACTAGTAGGCTGTCTCACCTCTCTAGAAAACTAGTAGGCTCTCTCACCTCTCTAGAAAACTAGTAGGGTCTCTCACCTCTAGGAAACTAGTAGGCTGTCTCACCTCTAGGAAACTAGTAGGCTGTCTCACCTCTAGGAAACTAGTAGGGTCTCTAACCTCTAGGAAACTAGTAGGTTCTCTCACCTCTCTAGAAAACTAGTAGGGTCTCTCACCTCTAGGAAACTAGTAGGCTCTCTCACCTCTAGGAAACTAGTAGGCTCTCTCAACCTATTAGTGTATATACACTGAGTTATATGTGTCAACATATAATTCAACTAGAAACCTCTCGCATCATAAAACTACTGATGACACACATTATACAAATGGTATTTGTATAATGTATATTGCAGTCAATTAGATTATATAAAAATATAATAAATTACCTTAAATATCTTCCGTCAGTTGGTGGAAATTGATTGGAATATTACACTGGTTATATTACAGTTGTTAGATTACACTTGTTACCTTGTTATCAGTGGTTGTTAGGGGGTATTACTTGTATTTTAAGTACGTGTATGTGTTTATGGTGTATGAATGGTGTGTTAAGTTGGTTTGTGGTGTTGTAAGAAGACCGGGGGGAGAGTATGTTATGTGTGATGTTTAGTGTACCTCACTACTGTGTTACTGAGAGCAATACTGATCACCACACCATCTACCAGCCTCTCTCTCTCTCTCTCTCTCTCTCTCTCTCTCTCTCCGTAAGCCATGCGTGTCGTAAAAGGCGACTAAAATGCCAGGAGCAAGGGGCTAGTAACCCCTTCTCCTGTATATATTACTTAAGTTAAAAAGAGAAACTTTTGTTTTTCTCTTTGGGCCACCCCACCTTGGTGGGAAACGGCCGACTTGTTTAAAGAAAGAAAAGATATATATATATATATATATATATATATATATATATATATATATATTAGAATTCTAAGAGCACGAAATATTTACAAACATAATTTCTGATCGAGGATTCATAGAACTCCATTGTGACCAGGAAATGCAGTGTACGAGACCACACTGGACCAATACCTGGCATCCAGCTTTCGCTAGACGTTATTCCAAGGCAGCCAGCTTTCAGGCAGGAAGACTTACAGCTTTTCATCTCATCCCCTGCATGCCTGAAAGCTGGCTGCCTTGGAATAACGTCTAGCGAAAGCTGGATGCCAAGGTATTGGTCCAGTGTGGTACGGTCGGTAAAGCACTGCGTTCCTGTCACAAGGTTCGTAGGGTCGAGTCTCCGTCGGCCAGAGATCAGTGTTTGTTATATATTCCTCCCTACCTCCCTTCCCTCTCTCTCTCTCTCTCTCTCTCTCTCTCTCTCTCTCTCTCTCTCTCTCTCTCTCTCTCTCTCTCTCTCTCTCTCTCTCTCTCTCTCTCTCTCTCTCTCTCTCTCTCTCTCTCTCTCTCTCTCTCTGTCTGCTTCATACCTGTACACTCTTATCTACACTCTCTACTTCTGAAGCTCTTCATACATGTAATGTAACCATGTAGTACTTAACTACTTACCACTGATAGTCACTTACTACTCATGATATACACTACTACTACCACTGATAGTACTACTACTACTACTACCACTGATAGTACTACTACTACTACCACTGATAGTACCTACTACTACTATACCACTGATAGTACTACTACTACTACCACTGATAGTACTACTACTACTACCACTGATAGTACTACTACTCCCATTACCACTATTACTAATAATGATAATTAGTAGTAGTAGTGATGGTAGTAGTAGTAGTAGTAGTATAATGATTATATTATTAATATTATCTGAATGCTAGACAATATATATATATATATATATATATATATATATATATATATATATATATATATATATATATATATGTGTGTGTGTGTGTGTTGTGTGTGTGTGTGTACTTGTAGAAATAATGATTATTATTATTATTATTGTATATTGCTATGTTGTTTTGATTTTTAAAAGAGTTTGAGGTAATAATAACATTGATGCTAAATATATTTTGATGGTTTTTAATGGTAGTGAAATTTCTGATGAATTATAAAGCCTCTACAAGGTTAATTTTTAAATTTTACATTGATGTTAATTCAGTGTTGGATGTGAAACATCAGGAGTAGTGAGGGGGCAACCAGTCTTCACTTCCGGTGTTAACGTGTAGACGTTTCGCTCTAATCATTGCCCTGGGCACCAGGGCAATGAGACGTTTATCCTGGTCATACAGCTGTTTGTGATGGTTAAATAGCAGGGCGCCATACATCAGGTACTCAGCTCACGTCAATCCTGTTGTTGTTAACTCAAGTAAATCCTGTTGTTGACTCAGGTAAATCTTGTTCTTGTTGACTCAGGTAAATCTTGTAAATCATTTAAATCTTGTTCTTGTTGACTCATGTAAATCTTATTCTTGTTGACTCAGGTAAATCTTGTTCTTGTTGACTCAGGTAAATCTTGTTCTTGTTGACTCAGGTAAATAATGTCAGAGATCACAGTCATCCTATTGATTGGTCTTCTGCTAAAACTGTGTGCAACTGATGGGGTGAAGGCATATCCTCCTCATAAAATTTACTTATGTATTACTCTACATACACATACACTTATTATGTTGCGCCAAAGTGGATAGGCCACTTACCTTTATAACCCTAACCTCCCCCTCTCCCCCCCACCTATTTCCCAATTTCCATCCTTACCCATCCTTCTTCCTTCCCCATCTTACCGACGCTCTGGTCAATCAAGCTCAAGCTCAAGCTCAAGTTGTGTTAGTGTGACTTTGTTAATGGTCCAAGTCGGACCGAAACCTCGTCGTAAGCTCTTCTCTTCTATGTGCGGGTTGTGTGTGTAATGACTCATGTAAATCCTGTTGTTGTTGACTAAGGTAAATCCTGTTGTTATTGACTCATGTAAATCCTGTTGTTGTGGACTCTGGTAAATCCTGTTGTTGTTGACTCGGTTAAATCCTGTTGTTGTTGACTCGGGTAAATCCTGTTGTTGTTGACTCGAGTAAATCCTGTTGTTGTTGACTCGGGTAAATCCTGTTGTTGACTCGGGTAAATCATGTTGTTGTGGATTCGGGTAAATCCTGTTGTTGTGGATTCAGATAAATCCTGTTGTTGTTGACTCAGGTAAATCCTGTTGTTGTGGACTCGGTTAAATCCTGTTGTTGTTGATTCAGATAAATCCTGTTGTTGTTGACTCATGTATATCCTGTTGTTGTTGACTCATGTATATCCTGTTGTTGTTGACTCATGTATATCCTGTTGTTGTTGACTCATGTATATCCTGTTGTTGTTGACTCTTGTATATCCTGTTGTTGTTGACTCATGTATATCCTGTTGTTGTTGACTCATGTATATCCTGTTGTTGTTGACTCATGTATATCCTGTTGTTGTTGACTCGTGTATATCCTGTTGTTGTTGACTCATGTATATCCTGTTGTTGTTGACTCAGGTGAGTTTATTTTGGACACAGGTAATAAGTAAGTAAGTTTATTCAGGTATACACAAATACAGTTACATAGATTATCATACATAGCAGCATGTTTGTAGAGAACCCAGGATAACCCAAAAAGTCAGACAAAGTGACTTATTTCCATTGGGGTCCTTTTAATGCTTTATTATTATACTATAAAGGAGATAATATCTTATTATGCTATAAAGAAGATATACTAGGAATAAGGTAAAATGAGTTATTTATATTTACATGTGTGATAGCCAACAAAAATAAAAAAATCATTCTCCTCCCTTTCTGTCGCTACATTCATTAGGTAGCTTTTGGTTGTCTTCTTGAACTGGCGCATACTATGACTGGCTTTGACATGTGCAGGCAGTCTGTTCCATTCCTTTATTGCTGTACAATAAAAGGTGTTTGAAGCCTGGCCACTGACTGTGGGAACTACAAAGTTGTGCTCTCTCCCCCTAGTACTATGACTGCTTTGGTTCCCAGCCTTGACAAAATTGGCAGCAAGATATTCTGGACACTGTTTGTGAGCAATTTTATAAACTTGATTTAACTTAAGTTGTTTTACTCTGTCTTCAATATTCAGCATATCCAATTGTTGTAATTCATCCTGGCCTACATGCTCTCTTGGACTCAGGTCCAGGATGAATCTTACCATTTTGTTCTGGGTGATTTGCAGTTTATCTTTCAGTTTTTTGTCAAGGCAGAGTACCATGAAGAGCAAGCGTAGTCAATATGACATTGTATAAGGGCTAGACATAGGGTCCTGCGAGCCTCAGTAGGTAGACACTGTGCTTGTCTGTAGAGGAACTTCAGTCTGGCATTCGCTTTCTTTACTACACTGTTACCTTTTAGTTCTCCTGACATGCATGGGTCAAAGGGGATTCCCAGATATTTTACTGAGGAAACTGAAGTGATGGATTCCCCATTTCACCGGACATTAAAATTATTTACCCTGCTCAGTTTATATTTCGTGCCAGAGTATGGCTTCTGTTTTCCCTAGATGTAACGATAGTTTGTTGTCTACTAACCATTTGCTGCAGGACTCCAGTTCCAGTGTTAATACATTAGTTATATCTTGTGGGTCTTTACCTGACACTAACAGAGCACTGTCATCCGCATACAGTAGGAGTTTGCACTTGACACTGATGGGCATATCATTTACATAACACAGGAATAATAAAGAACCCAGAATACTACCTTGGGGAACTCCACATGCTATCGGCAGTGGTTCTGATTCCGTTTTGTTGATTTTGACAATTTGTTTTCTGTTAAGATAGGACTTAAACCAGTCTGTGGAACCTATGCCGATAGCTTGAAGTTTCTTACATAATACATTGTGGTTGACAGTATCGAAGGCCTTTTGCAAGTCTAAGGTTACCATTCATATGAGGTTCCCTATCGACATTTCACTTCTCATGTAATCCATCAGATTAATTAGGGAGGTGTAGGTTGAATAAGAGCTCCTAAAGCCTGATTGGTAACTATGAAGAATGTTGTTGTCACTAAGATATTTAACTACTTGACAGTACACCGCCCTCTCTAGAATTTTGGATATTACACTGAGTATACTGGTATAAACCTTGGTAATAAATACCGACAAGTTGGTATAGAAAAACACGTAAGCAAACACTAGGTCATAGAAAACGTTTCGGCCCTGGGACCTTGATCACTTCTAACATATAGATGTTGAAAGACATTATATATAGGCGGAGAGTGAGGTGTGAGTGACGCTGGTGACCTGAAGAATGCCATGTTGGGATGAGGACGGGTAGACGATGAGATCATGTGACTCCTGTGTTGCTGGGCAGGTGTTCCTTTGCCTGCTTGAGTATCATGTATGCTAATGTTTTAGAAATTTTGTGGTCTCCAGTGTTACGTTCTAATAAATATGTCCTTGACTCACAAAATTGTAATGACACGATTGCAAACAAACCATACCACGGGTGGGGTTCGAACCCGTGGTCACAGAGTCTCAAAACTCCAAACCGTCGCGTAAGCCACTGGGCCAGCTAGCTTCAATAAGATTCATCTAACTAGGTATAGAAATATACCTAGTTAGATGAATCTTATTGAAGCTAGCTGGCCCAGTGGCTTACGCGACGGTCTGGAGTTTTGAGACTCTGTGACCGCGGGTTCGAACCCCACCCGTGGTATGGTTAAATATGTCCTTCCCTCCCTCCCTTTCCTCCCCCTTCCTTCCTTCTCTCCTTCCCTTCCTTTACTGTCTCCCTTTTCTTCGCCTTCACTCCCTCCCTTTCTTTCTCCCTTCACTCCCAATGGAAATAAGTAAGGGACCCCAATGGAAATAAGTCACTCTGTCTGACTTTTTGGGTTATCCTGGGTTCTCTACACATATGCTGCTATGTATGATAATCTATGTAACTGTATTTGTGTATACCTGAATAAACTTACTATCCCTTCATTCCCTCCCTTTCTTTCTCCCTTCACTCCCTCCCTCCCTTTCTTTCTCCCTTCACTCCTCCCTTCCATCCCTCCCTCCCTCCCTTCCTTCCATCCATCCATCCCTCCCTTCCTTCCCTCCCTCCCTCCCTTTCTTTCTCCCTTCACTCCCTCCCTCCCTTTCTTTCTCCCTTCACTCCCTCCCTTCCATCCTCCCTCCTCCCTTCCATCCATCCATCCCTCCCTTCCTTCCTCCTCCCTCCCTCCCTTTCTTTCTCCCTTCACTCCCTCCCTCCCTTTCTTTCTCCCTTCACTCCCTTCCATCCCTCCTCCCTCCCTTCCTTCCATCCATCCATCCATCCCTCCCTTCCTTCCTCCTCCCTCCCTCCCTCCCTCCCTCCCTTTCTTTCTCCCTTCACTCCCTCCCTTCCTTCCATCCATCCCTCCCTCCCTTCACTCCCTTCCTTCCATCCCTCCCTCCCCAATGGAAATAAGTCACTCTGTCTGACTTTTTTGGGTTATCCTAGGTTCTCTACACATATGCTGCTATGTATGATAATGTATGTAAATGTATTTGTGTATACCTGAATAAACTTACTTACTTACTTACTTACTTACCTTCCCTCCCTCCTCCTCCCATTCCTTCTCCCTCCCTACCCTCCCTGACCCAGGACCAGACAGGAGGGCCCAACAAGGTGTGAGTTTCAGCGAGCCTTAACAACCACCACATCACTTCACAAGTTATAAGTATATTATTTCACTCTCATTATTCCACGTCTTAACCAGAACCTGGTGAAGCTCTTCACCTCTCTCATAACTGTCCAATAATACCAGGAACCACAATATAATACAAGATAATGCAGTTTCTATTTATGTGGTCAAAGATGTATAAGTATATTTAGGTACAGGTATACGTAAGTATAATTATTATATATAGTGTAAATTACCCACAACGGTAACACCCCCCCCCCAAAAAAAAAAAAAGTCAAAGTGATATATTTCCATTGGGCTCCTTGATCTTATTTCCATTGGGGTCCTTGGCTGTATAACCCTTGTGGTTTAGCGCTTCTTTTGATTATAATAATAATAATTGGGCTCCTTGATCTTATTTCCATTGGGGTCCTTGACTTAGCAGATACTGGAATGTTTACCTTCTAGTTTTAATATATTACCAAAATTTTTTTATCTAAATGCGACCCACACCAGTCCACTAACACCCAGGATGTGACCCACACCAGTCCACTAACACCCAGGATGTGACCCACACCAGTCCACTAACACCCAGGTACCTATTTACTGCTATGTGAACAGTGACAACAAGTGGGGGGGGGGGTAGGTGAAGGATTGTGTTTTCCAGACACCATTTGTTGACATTACAACACTTTGCTTGAATAAATGATAACATCGGAAAAGCCAGATCAACCAGGCTGTGATGGATATGTGGGTCAGCAGGCCACAAACAGCAACAGCCTGGTTGGCCAGGCTAGCACCAGACGAGCCTGGCCCAGGCCGGGCTCCGGGACTAGAAAAACTCTCGAAACTCATCAAAGGTATACTAAAGCTAAAGGTATTAGCCGCCACTGGATACATCGAACAATTTATGGAGCGAATTGGAGCATCCATTAGATGTATTACAGGCCACTAGAGGTTCATGGATTAGAACACCACTAAACTTTATAAAAACACGAGTTCACCTATCATATGCACGTATTTGTTAATTTGTTAGTGAAAATATTTAAATGGGAAAAAGACTAATCATTTTTAAAGCTCATTCCATTAAACAAAAAAAATACCGGACCATTTAGTTAAAGTATATGTGTGTGTGTATGGGAGTATAGGGCAGGGGGCATGGTGTCCAGATAATTCATGTGTGTTATCCTAGGTAATTTACACTATGTATGATAATTGTACAGTGGTACCCTGAGTTTCGTACAGCTCCCAACTCAAACAATTATGTAAGTGTATTATTGTAAGTGCTTTTGTAAGTGTATTTTTGGGGGTCTGAAACGGACTAATCTAATTTACATTATTCCTTATGGGAACAAATTTGTTCGGCAACGGCACTCAAACAGCCGTCTGGAATGAATTATGGCCAAAACTCGGGGTACCACTGTACTTATATGTACCTGTGCCTAAACAAACGTACGTGTTTTGTAGTATAGTATTTCGTAAAAATATTAATTTTTTATGAACCTACTGTACTGTATTGTCCAGACATGAAGACTTAGTAATAGTAATAATAATAATAATAAGAGAAATGCTGAAATATTTTTCATTGTATGTTATAGAGCAAACAATGCATTTCAATTGTAAATTACTTCTAAATTTTATGTCTTCTGTTCTAAGTTATGTACAGTACCATACTCAATATTCCAGCATTTATCAATATTTTTCTTGGGCAGGCTGATGTGTTTATCATATATATAAGCCATAATGTTTCAGATGTTAAGTATATCCCATGTTATACACATTTACAGATTGCATTTAATTTTTACAGAAACGAGAAGATGCCCAAAAAAAAGACAGGGCAGAGGAAGAAGGCCGAGAAGCAAAAGGCTCGCCAGAAGGAATTGAGAAAGGGTCGAGCCAATCGCTCATTGGCTGATCTTCCATGTAATTCAATTATGGTAAATCTAAAAGAAAAAAAATCAGAGCTGTATTATTAAACTACTGTAATATTTTTGACTTTTGTAACAGGTGTAAAATTGAAATATAATAATAAACTACATTCTGTAAGCATATAGTTATGTTTGTTGCTAAAAGATTACCATTGAAACACAGTTTTCTTTATATATTCAATACAGTTTTAGAAAAATTTGTATACTTCCTACTTCTCATTAATGAATTGCTATGAAATTTTGGTCCACTAAACCTAGTTTTCAATAAAAGTTTATGTCTGTTTTTTGACAAGTGATGAAGTCTGTACTTTTAAAGTTATTCACTTGAGCTTCTAAGCTCTCTTTCATCCTTTCCATTATAGCTAAAAACCTTTTTAGTGTCTTTTTTTTCTGCCCTATTTTTTCTTCTTCGTTTCTCTTACATTTCTCCCATCTTGCAAAGTTCCTATGGTTCAAGTCTGCCCCTTTTTTCTTTCTCATTGCCGAAGTTTCATTTTTTGAGCTTTGAACTTGCTCTGGCCTAACCATTGTCATTCACAATTTGATGTTACCACCTTGTTCAATGATGGCTCTAAATTCTTCAAAGTAATGAGATACCCAGTTATTTTTACTAATACTAATCATGTGATCCAAGGATTGCTGAAGCAATCAGCATTCTCACAGTGGTGTTGTACAATCGTCTTGCTGATGCTGCCAGCCACACCCAACCATTTCTCCCTAATCAGTTGTAGCCTCATTACAGTACTGGATAGTGTTTGCAGCACCCATGTAAGGTAGATATAGAATTAATTAGCCAACATATTTCTGTACCCTTATGTACTATAGCCCATAAATGTGAATGTTTTGGAATTTATACATGAATAACCTGCCAGTAGAAAGGAACTTATGATGACATTTCGGTCCGACTTGGACCATTAATTAGTCACACTTGTGAATAGTCCAAGTTGGACTAAAACATCGTCGCAAGTTTTTTTTTTTCCAATAACAGTACATATTGTCTTCTTATTCTTTCTTGAAATTTATAAATTGTAAGAAAATACACATTTGCAGTATCTATTCTTCAGGAATGTGACAGATGTCAGAGGCGTCAAAAGAATCGTGCATTTTGCTACTTCTGCCAATCCATCCAACGCTTACCACAGTGCGCACACTGTGGTAAAGTGAAGTGCATGCTCAAAACAGGTGACTGTGTAGTGAAACACCCCGGCACATACACCACAGGCCTAGGCATGGTCGTAAGTACTCTACATATACATTGTACACTAATTTTTTTTTCCAGCATACTGGCCGTCTCCCACCTTGGCAGGGAAACCTGTAAAAGAAGAAATCTATAATGTTTTCTTCTTTGAACATTTAGTAATTTATACAGAAGGGGTTACTAGCCCCTTGCTCCCTAAGTACGTAGTATATACCATATTTTCCAGCATATGAGGCACATGACAGAAGTATCATAACAGTAAATCAGTAATCACATTCAAAGGTTAATTACCTTCTTACTCTATGCTAAAGTGTAACCCAAAGCCTACCCTTGACCCTGACCTTAAGCATATAAGGCGCAGGCTGATTTTCCAAGACTTTGTGGGGAAAAAAGGTGCACCTTATATGTTGGAAAATATGGTATATACTATACGTATATATATATATTACTTCCTTAATATTGATATTTTTCTGTAATATTTGGTGTTAATTTTATATACTGTGTACGTATATATATTGTATTGTCCTTATTTTATCTTATACATTTTTGTAATTAATTAATCCAATTTTTTTTATCTGGAAAGAGTTCTTATATAATTGTATTAAACACAGTTGAAGGAGAACAAGATAATTTAGATACTTGCAAAAACATAATCAGATAGAAATGCAAGAAAATTAATGAGTGAATTTAAATTTTTGTTATACATACAGTGCAGTGAGGCAGTGAAAGTGTTTCAGATCTAAAAATGGAGGATATATAAAATTAAATTAACACTTTGTAATTATTGGCACTTCAGACATGGAGTCTTTCATACAGTAAATTTTAAATTCCATTTAAACAAAACCTGCTTCTCATTACCTCCCAGTAGCACAGAAGAGATTTTTCCTTCTTACCTTTCCCCGCCTTGAATGAGCGCCTCTGCGAAGATGGTGATTATGTATGAATGATGGTGAAAGTGTTGAAAGATGATGAAAGTTTCTTTTTGGGTCACCCTGCCTCGGTGGTAAACAGCCGACGTGTTAAAAAAAGAAAATTCCTGGGGCATCCAAAACTTTTTATGATTTTGACGATTATTGATCAAGATCAGGATCCAGTCACACTAACATGAAGGAAAAGGAGCCAGTATATATATACAATAGGAGGGCAATGATGGGAAAAAGAGAGGTAGAAAAAGGAAGTGGAAATAGTAGGTGAAGAGGTAGTTTGGTTGGGATCCATATTCAGTCTCCATTGCCTTTCACAAAAAATAAAATGTGAATCTAATTTTCGTAAGCAAGACCCATTATCAGTAGAGGCTGTAGTTTAGTCATTATCGTTCAGCAGGATGTGTAGGGATGTTGTGGTTTGGATCATTTGATTTGTGATGTATACCTGGAGAGTGTTCTGGGGGTCAACACCCCCATGGCCCAGTCCATGACCAGGCACATTTCTGTCAAGACAGCTGTTGAGTGAATGATTGTGAATGTGTTTCCTTCTTTGAATCACCCTTCTCTTGTGGAGAATGTGAAGCAAAAAAAAAAAAGTATTATGCAAGTTTAGCATTGAAATGTTGACAGAGACATTGATAAGAGGGGAATCTAGAGTTCAGAACATATGACACTTACATTGTTTCTTCCCAACTCCATTTTTTAATGTCTTCCATTAACATAGGTTGTAGAAAAGGAGTTACTAAGGTAGATCCTCTCACTTTCATGTCAGAGTTAGAAGTGCAGTTCTGTATAAAGTAGCTGTGCAGTGTGTTGTGTTACTTGAGTCGCTCCTTTCTGGTAATGTATAGATTTAGATTTTGCCACCGAAGTGGCTAGTTTATTGTGCACCCCATATCCATCCTGTGGACGGTAGCGCAAGAGCATATGGATACACAAAAGGCCTAGGAGCTAGGCCCCAAAAGGGTTAACAATTGTACATTTGGATTTATATCTACAGTTCACTTATCTGTTACAAGCAAATTTAGGAAATTTGCTTAGTATAACTGGTATCTTATTTTCATTAATAATATATCTTGACATGTCACATAGGTTATTATACTGTCTATCTCTATATTCCTCAATAAGTGGACAATTAAGCACATAGTGTTCAAGACAGTGACCATATATAGCTAAGAAAACATCATTGATTTTTTCAGTACTGATTCTTTACCAGTACACCAGGTACACAAATAACCCTATGTGTGGGTTACTTGTGTATTGTTCCAGTCACGGTATTGTGCCTTTTAATTCTTTAGCGGTGACATGGTCATGATTCACATATACGTATACATACTTTCATTATTACAGTAGTTGCTCATATTAATAGAGCTGGTAGTGATATTTTTAATTTGCAATATACAGTACTTTTTTAGTAAAATGTGACTTGCTTTACAGGGAGCCATTTGTGATTTTTGCGAAGCGTGGATATGCCATGGTCGCAAGTGCCTCCAGACCCATGCCTGTGCATGTCCTCTTGTTGAAGCCACATGCATAGAATGTGAACGAGATGTAAGTAGCAGACTTGTACTAGTTTCTCTTCACTGTTTATATCCGTTCAGTAGATGAACATTGTAACTGGGTAGGTAAGTTAGTAATTACAGCCTCTCCTCACTTAGCAACATACTCGTTTACCGATGCCTTGAACTTACAACGGGCTTTCTGACCAGTATTCATACCTAAATGATGTATATTAGAGCTGATTTTCTCTATTCTGTTTATTTTAATATACAGTACACTACTGTATAAACATTTAAAAATATACCAGAAATGTTATAAATGGTGCAAAGGTGACATTAAAACAATATCAAATATGGTTGACACAAACTCAATACAATTATAGTATGTTCCTCACTTAGCGACGAATTCATTTAACGATGTGGTCTCAGTAACCGAACTCCGTCGTTAAGTGAGGAGAGGCTGTATATATCTTGTAACACTGTGCAAGATATGTAATTACTAGTTTACCTACCCAGGCTGCTGATATTACTTTATAAATTTCACTGCAATAATACATAGGTTACAACATGCATATATATAGGATCTCAACATGCAAGAAACAAATAAAAGAAAAAATAGTGTTTGCAGTTATTATAGAAACTCATTCAGTCATAGAAACCTATATTAGGGACTGTAACAACACAAGTCTCAACTGTAGTATCCATGCGCCTCTCGCAATGATGGCGAGTACTTCTTTTGCAGGTCACCCTGCCTCAGTGGGAGACAGCTAGTGTGCAAAAAAAAGGGAAGGAGGGAACTGACCTCAACCTGTAGCCTTTTCTGGTTTGACCAAGAAAAGGGGATCACACAAGTGGTGTGTTTTATGTATTGAAGAGTTTTTTATTTGCACTGATTTAATATAAACTTCAGTTAATCTATAAAAGTGCTGTAAATCAAAGCACAAAATGGGAATGTAGTCACTGTGAAGGAGGACCGGGAATGTTGCCATTTGGAGGGTTATTGAAATTGTGACATCAGCATGCTTCTGGCAAGACTACTATTGAAGGAGTGATGATGAATATTTGGCTTTCTTTGGTCATCCTACCTTAGGCAAGATGACTGGCATGTTTAAAAAAAAATTAGCTTTCCATCAGATATAAATTTACTAAAACTTGTTGATCAGTTAAGTAAAACTTTGCATTTTCATTTCTTCTCACTAATACTGCAAACATCATCCTGCTTGGTAATTTAAATTGACCACAAACTATGTAAAATGGCAGACTTTGCAAAAGTCTGCCATTTTATATAGGGGAAACATTTTAGTACATGGGGGAACATTTTAGTATACAGTGGACCCCCGAGTTTCGTAAAAACTTCACTCCTGAAGTCTGCTCAAGTGCCATTACCGAACGAATTTACTCCCTTAAGGAAAAATTTCACGTAGGTTAGTCTATTTCAGACCCCCAAAAATACACTTCCACAAGAACTTACAAAATTATACTTACATAATTGCACGATTTCCGGGGTATTCGTTAACCGAGGGTCCACTGTACATGGAACATTTTAGTACATGGGGTACATTTTAGTACATGAGTAACAAACTTACTGTCAGTCTACAGGAAGTAGAATCAATCAGAAAAAATGTTTTCCCTTACCTGACAATCTCTGTAAAAAAAAAATTGTAACGGAGACGGCCAGCTTGTTAAAAAAAAATCGCAAATGGCCAGAATTATTTACAAACATTATCTCTCAGTCCACAACAGGATTTGCATCACCTGCACACACTGTATCAAAGTACACAGTACTTTCTCCACTCAGCCAGATACCAGAATCCTACTGTGGACTGAGAGATAATGTTGGTAATTATGGTACTGTATATCCAGGACTTGAGTTCTGGAGGCGGGAAGTACAATGCCTACACTTTAAAGGAGGGGTTTGGGATACTGGCTGTTTGGAGTGACATCTAAACTGTCATATCTGAGTGCCTCTGCAAAGACAGTGATTATGTATGAATGATGGTGAAAGTATTGAACGATGATGAAAGTTTTTTCTTTCTTTTTGGGTTTTTCTTTCTTTTTTGGGTCACTCTATTTTGGTGGGGAATAGCTGACATGTTAAAAAAAAAATATTCATATGAATACCAGGAAGCCCTTAGCTTATTAAGTTTCTCTTTGGTCACAAGTGATGTACTGTCCATAACCAACAGTGCTTTATCTGACTGACCGAGTGACATTATCATCAATGCCACACAGTTCAAATTTGTAGGGAGCTGCATTTTATGCTAATTATTAATGCAACTATACTCTTTATATGTGATGAGAGAAGTAAAGCATATTTACTAAACATTCATCTGTTGAAGCTAAGACAAAATTAATACTAATGTACTTCTCCTCAGGTTTGGAGTCACGGCGGACGTATCTTTCGTTGTCATTACTGCCAGAATTTCTTGTGTGACGATGATCAATTTGAACATCAAGCATCCTGTCAAGTATTAGAGCAGGAATCCTATAAATGTAAATAATTTTCTTGGAAATATTTTCATTTTTGTCCTGCATGTGAAAGTGTATATTGGTAGTTGTCTTGGTGTTTGTATGCTTGTAAGATTCATAGTATTTAATTACACTTTGTCCACTATTAGGGGAGATTGTGTGATTGCTTTCAGTATTTATAGTTACAAGGGTAGAGCTAAGTTTGTTGTGTCTTGTCATCAGTGCTTGTAGTTACAGGAGCGGAACTATGCTCCTAGTGTTCTGTCATCAGTGCTTGTAGTTACAGGAGCAGAACTATGCTCATAGTGTTCTATCATCAGCTGCTTGAGTTACATGGAGCTTGTCTGTGTTCTGTATAGTGCTTGTAGTTCATAGATTTATAACTATGCTCTATAGATGTTCTGTCATCAGTATTATAGTTACAGGAGTAGAGCTAGCTCATGTGTTCTATCATCAGTGCTTGTAGTTACAGGAGCGGAACTATGCTCCTAGTGTTCTGTCATCAGTGCTTGTAGTTACAGGAGCAGAACTATGCTCATAGTGTTCTATCATCAGTGCTTGTAGTTACAGGAGCAGAACTATGCTCATAGTGTTCTGTCATCAGTGCTTGTAGTTACAGGAGCAGAACTATGCTCATAGTGTTCTATCATCAGTGCTTGTAGTTACAGGAGCAGAACTATGCTCATAGTGTTCTATCATCAGTGCTTGTAGTTACAGGAGCAGAACTATGCTCATAGTGTTCTATCATCAGTGCTTGTAGTTACAGGAGCAGAACTATGCTCATAGTGTTCTATCATCAGTGCTTGTAGTTACAGGAGCAGAACTATGCTCATAGTGTTCTATCATCAGTGCTTGTAGTTACAGGAGCAGAACTATGCTCATAGTGTTCTATCATCAGTGCTTGTAGTTACAGGAGCAGAACTATGCTCATAGTGTTCTATCATCAGTGCTTGTAGTTACAGGAGCAGAACCTATGCTCATAGTGTTCTATCATCAGTGCTTGTAGTTACAGGAGCAGAACTATGCTCATAGTGTTCTGTCATCAGTGCTTGTAGTTACAGGAGCAGAACTATGCTCATAGTGTTCTATCATCAGTGCTTGTAGTTACAGGAGCAGAACTATGCTCATAGTGTTCTATCATCAGTGCTTGTAGTTACAGGAGCAGAACTATGCTCATAGTGTTCTTCATCAGTGCTTGTAGTTACAGGAGCAGAACTATGCTCATAGTGTTCTATCATCAGTGCTTGTAGTTACAGGAGCAGAACTATGCTCATAGTGTTCTATCATCAGTGCTTGTAGTTACAGGAGCAGAACTATGCTCATAGTGTTCTATCATCAGTGCTTGTAGTTACAGGAGCAGAACTATGCTCAGTGTTCCTTCATCAGTACTTGCAGTTACAGGAGCAGAACTATGCTCTTAGTGTTGTCATTAGTGTTTAGTTTGTCTTGTAAATGTGTTTGTTTACAGTGCTCCAGTTCATTGCAGTTCACTCTGTGAAGAAACAATTTCTACTTCTCTTCATTTTCTATTTTCTCATTCTTTCACGATCAGCATTTTCTTCATGAGAGTTCAAGCAAACCAGCCCTTTATTCTCATAGACATTAACATGATGATACAGTTAAAGATCAATGCTTACATATAGTTATATAGTTATATAGTTAGTTATATGTTAGTTGTGCTGGATTCATGACTAAATTCCTACAAGGTGGAGTAAGTGGTAGTACTTAAATGCAGTGTATAGCTTTACTGATGCTTCATCCGCTATATTTTATTTATTCTTCTACTTAGGATTACATCGGGCAGTGTAATGCCATTTGAAGAAACTTGTACATTAAGAATTTTGAACAAGACTTCTGGTAAAAAAAAAAAGTGATTCATTTTCTTCATATCAACATTACTTAAAAATATAAATTATTAAATTTTCTTCTTCAATGAATTAAGATAAAAAAATATATACCATGACATTTTTTTGGCAATAAGTCTACCATTTGTAACTAGCAAAGGCACTTCATTTGTTTTCATCAGGTTTGTCATGCAATCGTCATGGACAATACTCCTGTCTTCGGTGCAAGACGTGTTATTGTGAGGAGCATGTGCGTAGAAAAGGTTTCAAGTATGACAACAAGCAGAAGATTCCTTGTCCCAAGTGTAGCTATGATACTGAGGAAACTAAGGAACTTAGCATGTCAAGTAAGTTACCATTTTTACATAAATTGTTTGTATAAATCTTCATTTATTTAACAAAAAATTACCGTATTTTCCTTTTTTTGTTTTGCTTGTTGTACAGGAATGATATAGTCAGGGCTCTAACTTGTAAACACTTAAGATACGCTGATCCTTACTTGCAAACAAGGTCAATAGACAATTACAGTGGACCCCCGAGTATCGTAAAAACTTCATTCCAGAATCCTGCTCAAGTGCCATTACCGAACGAATTTACTCCCTTAAGAAATAATGTCACTTAGGTTAGTCTATTTCAGACCCCCAAAAATACACTTCCACAAGCACTTACAATATTATACAGTGGTCCCTCGGTTTTCGCCGAAAATTCATTCCAGAATGCTGCTCAAGTGCCATTACCGAATTAATTTACTTCCTTAAGAAATAATGTCACGTAGGTTAGTCTATTTCAGACCCCCAAAAATACACTTGCAACAGCACTTACGAAAATACACTTACATAAATGTTCGAGTTTGGAGATGCACGAAAACCGAGGGACCACTGTACTTACATAATTGTACGATTTCCGGGGTGTACGTAACTCAGGGGTCCACTGTATTGGAAAATAATGATATTACAAATGTCTGTCTGCAGTTATACACGTGACCATCCTTTGTACTAACACACTCTGCAAGATAATAGACTCAGGGTTACAAACAACTTTGTTGTAGGTTGGAAAACTTGTTCTTAAGGTGGGGCCCTACTGTATTGTACTATACACTCCTACTGTATTGTACTATACACTCCTACTGTATTGTACTATACACTCCTACTGTATTGTACTATACACTCCCACTGTATTGTACTATACACTCCTACTGTATTGTACTATACACTCCTACTGTATTGTACTATACACTCCTACTTTATTGTACTATACACTCCTACTGTATTGTACTATACACTCCTACTGTATTGTACTATACACTCCTACTGTATTGTACTATACACTCCTACTGTATTGTACTATACACTCCTACTGTATTGTACTATACACTCCTACTGTATTGTACTATACACTCCTACTGTATTGTACTATACACTCCTACTGTATTGTACTATGCACTCCACTTGTATATACAAAATGTAAGTATGTATGTAAAATCAATAGAATTTATTGGCGATTGTAATATTTCTTAATGTTTACCTTGATTTGTATGGTAGTGTATGTTACATGTATTTATTTTTTTTATTTTTCAACACAACGGCCATCTCCCAACAAGGCAGGGTGACCTGAAAAAGAGCAAGGGTTATTAGCCCCTTGCTCTTGGCATTTTAGTCATCTCATACGACATGCATGGCTCATGGAGGAAGGATTCTCCGCTTCCCCATAAGTGTTACATATACGTACAGCCTCTCCTTACTTAACGATGGAGTTCAGTTCCTAAGACCACGTCTGTAAATGAATTCATTACTAAGCAAGGAGCATATTATAATGGTAGTGGGTTTGTGTCAACCATCTTTGATATTGTTTTAATGTCACCTTTGCACCATTTATAACATTTTTAGTATATTTTTAAATGTTTATACAGTAGTGTACTGTGTATATTGAAATAAACAGAATAGAGGAAATCAGCTCTAATATACATTATTTAGGTATGCATACTGGCCAGAGAGCCCATTGTAAGTCTAAGTCGTCAGTAAACAAGTACAGTGGACCCCCGAGTAACGAACACCCCGTAAATCGTACAAGTATGTAAGTATAATATTGTAAGTGCTTTTCTAAGTGTATTTTTGGGGGTCTGAAATGGACTAACCTACTTGACATTATTTCTTAAGGGAGTAAATTTGTTCGGTAATGGCACTTGAGCAGGCTTCTGGAATGAAGTTTTTACATTACTCAGGGGTCCACTGTACATCATTAAGGGAGGAGAGGCTGTACTGTGTTTTAATACATTAGCATTTTAGTGGAATCAAATATTATAAGGAAACTAAACATATAGTTCATCTTGTTCATTTTATTTTGTAATGTAGATTTTAGTTATAATACTAGTAGAATTAACAATACGTAAAATGTTAGGTAAATAGACATAAATGCAACTAATGTGACATTTTAGTGTGGCAACATTTCACTTTCCAGGAGCTTAGTCAAGCTATAATGGCTTGGCTAAGCATCTGTGCCCATTTACCTACCTTTATACCTTTGATATATCTTTGAAGAGTTTCGAGAGTTTAACTACTCTCGGAACTCGGCCATGGGCCAGGCTCGTCTGGTGCCTGCCTGGTCAACCAGGCTGTTGCTGCTGGAGGCCCACTGCCCCACATATCCATCACAGCCTGGTTGATCTGGCACCTGGTGAAGATGCTTGTCCAGTTTCCTCTTGAAGGCTTCGACATGTAGATTTTGCAAATTTCTGAAAAGCATTAAACTAATGAAGATGTTTCTCCTTGTAGCTCGCACTCACAAATTTGGACGACAACAACTTGGAGCCGATGATGATGACGACTACGAAGAAGGTGCTGTAGGGTACGGCAACAGCTACGACGACTACTATGACGACTCTGACTCTGACGAAGATGACGATGATGACGAGGATGGGGACGAGGACGAGTCGGAAGAGGAAGAGGAAGTAGAAGAGGAGAAAGTAAAATAAAAGAGAGGTTACTTGCTGAAGGGAAGTATATTCAGCAAACATTTTTTTACCAGAGAAAATTTAACCTTGAAAAAACAATATGATGGATGGAAGCCATCAACTTTAGAAATATTTATATGGATTGAATTAGTCTTCCTTATACAGGAGAGTCCTGTTGATACAGCTCTATACAGTAAGTCCTTAACTTACAAACACATTAGGGACCCCCTGAATTATGCATAATATTCATAATACAGGAAGTCTTCAACTTACGAGCATGTTGAGGACCTTTTGTATTGTGTATAATAACGATATACACAGTAATGATCTTCTTTCAATAAACTGGCAGTATCCACTGAGGCAGGGTGACCCAAAAAGAAAAACAAAAGTTTCTCTTTTTAACTTTAGTAATGTGTACAGGAGAAGGGGGTTACTAACCCCTTGCTCCTGGCATGTTAGTCGCCTCTTATGACACGCATGGCTTACAGAGGAAGAATTACACAATAATGATGATATTATACACAATATACAAAAGATTCTGAATGTGTTTGTAAGTTGATGTCTTACTGTATATGGTCATCTTTCCTCTTTTCCTTGCGCAACTGTTGTACAAGAGAGAGAGAGCATAGCGACAATTACGACAGATCATTATTTAGTGGATACTACAGTAAAAGTATGAGGAAAATGGCGACCAAGAAGAATGATGTCAGTGAACAAGAAAGAAAAGAAAGTGAATCAGCTAAAATGGTGATAACAGTGGAGCAGCGGTAAAAGCATCAAACGTAATGAATAATGGCTGAATTGAAAGCCAACAAAAATGTGGAGCACTAAAAAAGGGGGGCTGTATACGTGGAGCCCTCCTGTATACATGGAGCCCTGTATACGTGGAGCCCTCCTGCGTACGTGGAGCCCTCCTGCATACGTGGAGCCCTCCTGCATACATGGAGCCCCCCTGCGTACGTGGAGCCGCCCTGCGTACGTGGAGCCGCCCTGTGTACGTGGAGCCGCCCTGTGTACATGGAGCCGCCCTGTGTACATGGAGCCACCCTGCATACCTGGAGCCTTACTTTGTACGTGGAGCCCTCCTGTGTACGTGGAGCCCTCTTGTATACGTGGAGCCCTCCTGTATATGTGGAGCCCTCCTGTAGCTGTAATTCTAACCTTATTTACATTTTGACGTTGAAATATATATTGCTGTTCAATAATATCTTTATTTTTGTAGATTATTAATTTTGATAAAAATTATTAATCAGAAATGTAGAGGAGAACAGGTAAGTGGAATTTTGTATTTAAAATTTTGTCACTTGGTTTCTGCCACAAATTTTTTTAGTAGGAATTAAGTGATATTGTAATGAGAAATGGAATTATTAATAATGAAAGTATTAATACTTGCAAAATTATATTTTTCTTTGAATGGAACTTAGAAACTATGATTTGTAAATTTAGAGTTTTGTATGAGGATAGAATTAGTTGTGTGTCATAGAAATTGACTTTTGGATTTTGTGTATCTGGAATTGCTACAATTCATATACTAAATAGCTTACTTTGTTTATATTATTCACAATTAAGTTTACTTTAAAAATCATCAGTTCTCTGCAATAATTAACACGAAGGATGCAGTATAGGTTGTCTTGGTAACTGATAAAGAATTAGGACTTTCATCACCATTGCCTATTGTTCATTGGTATTTTATGATAAATTTAAATAAAGGAACAAAAAAATGGGGTATTTTTTTTTTTAACACACCGACCGTCTCCCGCTGAGTCAGGGTGACCCGAAAAAGAAGAAAAACTTCTTTTTACGTTTGGTAATTTATGCAATACAATCACAGACAGGCGATCTTAACAATACAGAACAAGCCACATGGGAATGGAAATCTTGCTAAAGATTTCCATCCCTATGTGGCTTGTTCTGCTTTGTATAATTTATATAGGAGAAGGGGTTACAAGCCCCTTGCTCCCGGCATTTTAGTTGCCTCTTATAACACTCATGGTTTACGGAGGAAGGATAAAAATTAGGATATTATACTAATACATTGTATAAAGAATACATCCATGGATTATTGTTCATAAAGAATAAAAGGTCACAACACCATAGCTGGAACACTTCACAGACAACCCACACTTACGAGAGAAATATGACATTTCAGTCCATTTTGAACCTCTGTCAAGCAGCACCTTGACAATGGCTCAGACTGGAATGTCGTCATACAGTTCCTTTGCTAACAGTGGGTTATTTGTGAATTATTGCTTATAGTTTTTTATACATTAAATGTAAATAGTGGCAAATAGATGTATAAATAAATATATGATAATAGCCTTAAAGTTTCTTATTTACTTTAATGTTGCCACAGTTTTGTTGATGCACAAGCCATAATGTTTTGTAGATGCTTACCTTAATTAACGCCTTATCGCTTTACTTGATTGTTTTGCTTTATAAATGATTGCTTCAAAGATTCTCACAATTTTTTATTTTATTAACACATCGGCCATTTCCCACCAAGGCAGGGTGGGCAAATTAATTATTATTAGATAACCTAACAACAAAAAAGGCCAAAAGCTTAAAATACTTATGTATGAAGATTATAATGAGATAATATTAAAATCTGAGTGTGACCCCCTATGGTCGCTGTTTCATTAACCAACTTATTTTTTTTGTCAGGGGGAAGTCTTTCCTTGTGAGTGATGCTGCAATATTGAATTTATAGAACTTCACCACATATACTACATACTGTGCATTCATAGTGCCCCATGGCCTGGTAGGCAACGCACTGGCCTCACACACTGAGTGTCCGTGGTTCGATCCCCGGCCGGGTGGAAAGGTTGGGCGTGTTCCCTTACACCTGATGTCCCTGTTCACCTAGAAGTAAGTAGGTACCTGGGTGTTAGTGGACTGGTGTGGGTGGCATCCTGGGGGACAATATTGAAGGACCACAATGAAAATAAGACACAGTCCTCGATGGCACAATGACTTTATTGGGTTATCCTGGGTGGTTAACCCTATAGGTTAAAAATCCAAACAAATATTATTACTGTATTTTTATTATTATTATTATTATTATTATTATTATTATTATTATAGTTCAGTGTTAGACTATGCACAGGTTAATCTTAAGTTGAAATTACTGGTACACAAATTGCTATTAAAAAGTCAATTGTCCAAAAACTTGGGTTGTAACTACACTTTTGTTTTTAGATGGTAAGTTATCTAAAAATGGTCAATTCAAAGCTGACTGAGCCTTCAGTGAAGGTAGGTGTTGTAGTTAAGGTCTTGATAAAAGAATTAGAGTATTCCTTTCCTTTCCTTCTATATATTCCTTCAAGGAGAGGAGTGCCTTCATACTGTTGAGGGTTTCTTGATCCATGGAATTAGAGGTACCCTCTCTGCTCTTCCTCTTATTAAACTCAATTATCTTTCATTTCCCTGGTGCTGTATGACCCTTACAAGTTAGCAATTCCCATTATTGCAATAATGATCAGTGGTTATTTTTATTGAATACAACACATACTTTTATAACCTACTACACTAACAAAAGTGTTATTGACACTTAACAAAGGTGCTCTTCCCAAACCAGTTTCAGATTTTAAGTGGAGCTTGGCAAGTATATAATAAATGAACTAAACTTAACCTGCTGGCCGTCTCCCACTGAGGCAGGGTGACCCTAAAAAGAAACACTTTCACCATCATTCACACTATCACTGTCTTGCCAGAGGGGCGCAGATACGGCGGTTTAGATGACCCTCCAAACAGCAAATATCCCCACCCCTCCTAAAATATGGCAATTAAATCTTAACGAAAGCATGGGACATTTGTAATATTTCAGCAAAGTTCCCTAAGGATGGTTACCCCCCCTTGTTGCTGGCAAAGAGCTCCCAATCCAAGGAATTAGATTGTTTTATACAACTCTATTATTGCAGTGTTTAACTGGATTAAGCTCTTGTCATATTACACACCACACATATATACGTACAGTGGACCCCTGAGTTTCGGTCACCTCGGAAATCAAACAATTATGTAAGTGTAATATTGTAAGTACTTTTGTAAGTGTATTTTTGGGGGTCTGAAATGGACTAACCTACTTGACATTACAGTGGTACCTCGACTTACGATATTTTTTCATTCCAGAATGCTGTTCAAGTGTCATTACCAAACGAATTTATCTCCTTAAGAAATGTTGTAAAATAGACTAGTCCTTTTAGACCCCCAAAATTACACTTACAAAAGCATTTAAAAAAATAAACTTACATACAAGGGTGAGTTTGGGGACCATCGTAAGTCGAGGTACCACTGTATTCCTTAAGGGAGTAAATTCGTTCGGTAATGGCACTTGAGCAGCCTTCTGGAATGAATTATGACCGAAACTCGGGGGTCCACTGTATATACATAAGCACACGCCCATGAATTTACGAGAGTTCTACTAGTGTCTCAGAGATAAAAAGAGATAGCTGGGTGGATTGCATCCTTTTGGACTGCAAGAAAGCATTCAACACTATACCACACCAGAGATTAGAGGAACAGGCCATGTTAAAAGGCAAAGAGATGTTCAGTGAATCAGGAGGTACCTGAGGGAAAGAAGGCAGATAATAGCAGTAAAGGATGAGACATCAGAATGAGAGAGTACCAAGTGGTATTCTGCAAGGATTAATGGTAGGACCATTACTGTTTCAAATATATGTGAAGAACCTACCAGAGGAGATTGGGTCCTATGATGCAAAACTAATGAGAAGAATAAGAACAGAAGAGGACAATGATAACCTCCAGGGAGATCTCAACAGAACTAGGGATATAGTCAGACAAGTGGCTTCACAAGTTCAACTCAGACAAATACAAGGTCACGCAAATCGGATAAAGTGAGGGGAGACTGGAGTACAGCATAAGCAGAGAAGCTGCAAGCATCCGAGTGAAAAGGGCACAAAGTGAAAATAACACAAAAGTTTTTGACTAGAAATACTCTCAAACTATACAGCATCAATGATATATGCAAGATTGGCAAACCTCAGAATATTCTTCAAGAAGTTATACATGGCAGTCATTGAGTATGCAGCCCCAACGTCGATTCCACATTTGGCCAAACATGAAAAAACCCTGAAAGGTCCAAAGGTTTGCAACTAGATTAGCCCCAGAACTAAGTGGAATGCACTCAGAGGAAATATTGAATGAACTGAACCTGACAACCTTGGGGGAGACGAGGACATGAGTACTACATAAAGGATAAAAAAAAAATGCCACAATACCATGACTGAAACTATACACAGATAATCCACATACTATAGGAAATGGAAACTTATGGCAACGTTTTGGTCTGATCTGGACCAATACTAGTCACTCTCACTAGTTATTAGTCCAAGTCTGACCGAAACATCACCATAAGTTTGTCTCCTTCATGCGTGTTATTTATAGTGGTACCCCGAGTTTCGTACTTATTCGTTCCAGAATGCTGTTACCGAACGAATTTGTTCCCATAAAGAATAATGTAAATTAGATTAGTCCGTTTCAGACCCCCAAAAATACACTTACAAAAGCACTTACAATAATACACTTACATAATTGTTCGAGTTGGGAGCAGGACGAAACTCGGGGTACCACTGTATGTACTTACAATTACTACATTTAAACTCTTCACAGTAATTGGTAGGGTAGATAATAATAATAATAATAATATCTTTATTGTGGCAATGTTTTGCTCTCCAGGAACTTTAAGCCATAATGGCTTGACAGCTCTCTGGAGAGCGAAACGTTGCTACAATAAAGTGTCACATTAGTTACATGTGTCCATTAACCCAACATTTTGTGGTAATTCTATTATTATGTAGCTGGGTTGGTAGCGCATTAAGCTCACACACTGAGGTCTGGGGTTCGATCCCCGGTACGTGTGGAAACATTAGGACGTGTTTCCTTAAGATGCCTGCTAGTAAGTAAGTTTATTCAGGTATACACAAATAGTTACATAGATTATCATACATAGCAGCATATGTGTAGAAAACCCAGGATAACCCAAAAGAGTCAGACAGAGTGACTTACGTATTTCCAGTGGGGTCCATGTTCACCTAGCAGTAAGTAGGTACCTGGGTGTTAGTGGACTGGTGTGGGTCTTATCCTGGGGACAAAATTGACCTAATTTGCGGCAAATGATCTACATAACAACTGTGGTTTAGCGCTTCTATTTGATTATAATAATAATCTACATAAGGGGCTTTCTATATAGTAGTACCTACTATGTCATTGATGTCAGCTATGGTCTGTATAAGTTGTATCATGTACTTGTAGAATTATTATTATTACATTGAAGAGAAGCGCTTAGGGAAGTATTTTATCTTGGCTTCTTGCACAAGATTAAACCTTTATGGTGGTTTTTATACGGTTTATTATGTAGCTAGTGTCATCCAGTAATGTAATTAATGTTGATTGAAGGAAGAGGGAGGGTAATCCACTGCCATGAATAAGAACCCACCAGCATCAACTACTCTCTGATAATGATAAGAAGAACTAGAAATAAAAGAAATAATGGGAGACAGAAGACGAAGAAGAAATAGAAGATGAAGAAAAGGAAGAAATAGAAGAAGACAAAGAGGAAATAGAAGAAGAAATACAAGAAGAGGAAGAAGAAATAATAATTTCAACATGGGTGAGTTGGAGCTATAAGTTAGTATAGAAAACGGATCAACAAGTGGCTGGCAGCACCGTTGGTTGGTGGGTTAAATATAGACGCCAGAATCTCAGGCTCCCGAATTCACACACCAGACAAAATAACATCGAAACCTTATAATAAATAGAGATTAAACACTATTTATAAAGTATTCCATACCACTTACTCTTCCTAAACCGGTTTAGGAAGTAATGTTACTGTTACATATTTATCATTCCCGAAGTTGACACAAGTATTGAAGCAAGAGTCAGTTAGAGAGAATTCTTTGGTGTGAGAGGTTGTGTGTTATCTTGAGCTCTGTAATTTGTGATAAAAGTGTTGCGATGTGCAGGTTATTGGCTGGTAATATAATATAGCCAAGATGGGTCTCATGCCACTCGAGTTTAAGGACTGTCTTAACGACAGTCCTTACTTTAGGGAGAAACTACACGCCCATGAAAAGGAGTTGGACCAGACAAATTCTTCCATCAAGGCTCTTATTAAGGAAGTGAAGGATCTGTACCATGCTGCACGAAGTAAGTACAACACTTGGTGTATTGTACTCTAGGACGGCACTCAGGGGTGGTATTGTACTCTAGGATGGCACTCAGGGGTGGTATTGTACTCTAGGATGGCACTCACGGGTGGTATTGTACTCTAGGATGACACTCACGGGTGGTATTGTACTCTAGGATGACACTCACGGGTGGTATTGTACTCTAGGATGACACTCAGGGCTGGTATTGTACTCTAGGATGACACTCAGGGCTGGTATTGTACTCTAGGATGACACTCAGTGCTGGTATTGTACTCTAGGATGACACTCAGGGCTGGTATTGTACTCTAGGATGACACTCAGGGCTGGTATTGTACTCTAGGATGACACTCAGGGCTGGTATTGTACTCTAGGATGACACTCAGGGCTGGTATTGTACTCTAGGAGGACACTCAGGGCTGGTATTGTACTCTAGGATGACACTCACGGGTGGTATTGTACTCTAGGACGACACTCAGGGCTTGTATTGTACTAGTATGGCACTCAGGGCTGGTATTGTACTCTAGGATGACACTCAGGGGTGGTATTGTACTCTAGGATGACACTCAGGGCTGGTATTGTACTCTAGGATGACACTCAGGGCTGGTATTGTACTCTAGGATGACACTCAGGGCTGGTATTGTACTCTAGGATGACACGGGTGGTATTGTACTCTAGGATGACACTCACGGGTGGTATTGTACTCTAGGATGACACTCAGGTGGTATTGTACTCTAGGATGACACTTATGGGTGGTATTGTACTCTAGGATGACACTCAGGGCTGGTATTGTACTCTAGGATGACAGTCAGGGGTGGTATTGTACTAGTATGGCACTCAGGGATGGTATTGTACTCTAGTATGGCACTCAGGGGTGGTATTGTACTCTAGGATGACACTCAGGGGTGGTATTGTACTCTAGGATGACACTCATTGGTGGTATTGTACTCTATGATGACACTCAGGGGTGGTATTGTACTCTATGATGACACTCAGGGGTGGTATTGTACTCTAGGATGACACTCAGGGGTGGTATTGTACTCTAGGATGACACTCAGGTGGTATTGTACTCTAGGATGACACTCAGGGGTGGTATTGTACTAGTATGGCACTCAGGGATGGTATTGTACTCTAGTATGGCACTCAGGGGTGGTATTTTACTCTAGGATGACACTCAGGAATGGTATTGTACTCTAGGATGACACTCAGGGGTGGTATTGTACTCTATGATGACACTCAGGGGTGGTATTGTACTCTAGGATGACACTTATGGGTGGTATTGTACTCTAGGATGGCACTCAGGTGGTATTGTAATCTAGGATGACACTCAGGGGTGGTATTGTACTCTAGGATGACACTCAGGGGTGGTATTGTACTCTAGGATGACACTCAGGGGTGGTATTGTACTCTAGGATGGCACTCAGGCGGTATTGTACTCTAGGATGACACTCAGGTGTGGTATTGTACTCTAGGATGGCACTCATGTGGTATTGTACTCTAGGATGACACTCACGGGTGGTATTGTGCTCTAGAATGACACTCAGGGCTGGTATTGTACTCTAGGATGACACTCAGGGGTGGTATTGTACTCTAGTATGGCACTCAGGGGTGGTATTGTACTCTAGTATGGCACTCAGGGGTGGTATTGTACTCTAGTATGGCACTCAGGGGTGGTATTGTACTAGTATAGCACTCAGGGATGGTATTGTACTTTAGTATGGCACTCAGGGGTGGTATTGTACTCTAGTATGGCACTCAGGGGTGGTATTGTACTCTAGTATGGCACTCAGGGGTGGTATTGTACTCTAGCATGGCACTCAGGGATGGTATTGTACTCTAGCATGGCACTCAGGGATGGTATTGTACTCTAGCATGGCACTCAGGGATGGTATTGTACTCTAGCATGGCACTCAGGGATGATATTGTACTCTAGCATGGCACTCAGGGATGGTATTGTACTCTAGCATGGCACTCTGCTTGATGACGGACTCTGCTGATGAGTTATCAATGATAAGGAATCTTCCTGCTGATAACCTCTGCCTCAGTAAGTTTGTCCAGGTATAGCTACACATAAATACCCCCTCAAGGGGGGTTCCTTGACACTAGAGAGGGGCTCTAGATCTAGGGAATTAGATCTGTGCTCCAGTTCCCTGAATTAAGCCTGAATACCTTCCATATCACCCCCCACAGGCGCTGTGTAATCCTACGGGTTTAGCGCTTCCCCTTTATAATAATATTACACGACAAATTATCATATATAGCACCAATAAAATCAGTGACTTATTTCCATTGGTCCTTGAAATATCTTATTATTTACGCTTTAAAAGTTAAAACAGCTAAAGTGGTGGAGGGGTAAGCCAGTGGAAGGCCTTAGTCAGATGACCAAAAGCTCCAGTTGTGGGTCATATAACTAAGACCCGCGTCAGGAAATACTTGTCCTGTTTCCTGAGAAATATTACCAAACCCAACAGCAGCGTATGTGTAGATTACCCAGGATAACACAAAAAGGTCAAAGTTACTTATTTCCATTGGGGATCTTAAGTGGCTGGTCTATACAGGCAGCCACTAAGTAAGTTCAGACTCGGCTAAGTAACTTTATTTACGTAAAGGTTAAAAATCCCAACGAAATCTCACGTACAATTATCGTACATAGTGTAAATTACTCGCCGGGATAACCCAAAAATGTCAGTGACTTGTTTCCGGTTAGTAAGTTTATTTAGGTACAAGTAGGTAATTTTATTTAGGTACAAGTATACATAAGTACAATTATCATACATAGTTTAAATTACCCAGGATCACAATGGAAATAATTCTCTTTCTTTGACTTTCTTGAGTTATCCTGGTGGGTAATTTACACATATGTTACTATATATGATAATTTGTGTAATTGTATTTGTGTACCTGTACCTAAAACTTACTTCCATTGGGGTCCATAAGTACAATTGTCATATATGGTAATGTGTGTAAAATACCTAAGATAAACCAAGAGTCACTCCAAGTGACTTATTTCCGCTGCTGACAGTACGATGCAGTCTGCATATCACGGATACGATTATCAACCTAAATAATACTATTTAAAATGCATTTTTTTTGGGGGTAATTTCGAGAAAATCAGATGTTAAGAAAAAAATTACTATTGAGATTAACCTATTGAGTTTTTATGAAGAAGCAGCCCTCGGAGGCATGCTGGTGAAGGTTCTTGATTCTTAGTTACTTTCCCCTTCCTAGGATCAGACCTGATTATAACCCATTCATCAGGCGCTATTTGACGCCCTACCACAGCGCTGTATGACCCTTATGGGTTTAGCGCTTAGGTATGATTATAATAATTGACCCCCCTACTGATTTAACCCTTTCGTATAGTAATTACCTGTATTGTTCTCGAATTTAAAAAAAAAAAATACTAAAATTAAAAGGCATTGTATTATATTCAGTAACATCCTTTTGTTAAAATTAAGCAATTACAAAGAGCTTCAGGTTCAGTTTAAGTTTAATTGTCACAGGAATAACGGGACTGTGTGGAGATGAGTTTTAATGAAGGGAAGTCGCCATTTCCGTTCGTGTTATCAAGGTGTTGACTGACGGCCTGGTTATGTTCATGAGAACAGTGGCGTGTATTAACATCTATTGAGGAGGAGGAGGAGTTTAGCGCTCAGCTTTGATTATAAGAATAATAATGAGGAGGGGGAGGTGCCTGGAGGCTTGCGAAGGGCTGTTGCTCAGAGAATTTGCAACCCATTAGAAATAAGTCACTTTTTTTGTTTATCCTAAATAATTTACACTTTTTATGATAATTATACTTGTGTACCTGTACCTAAATAAATTTACCTGTACTGCCATAACATACTGGAGCGAGAAATATGAGAGTACAAAATCCAGTGAAAAGCAGGGGTGCGGTGGGCACAATAGGGGAACACTATTTATCGTCCGTGGCACCAGATTATTTAACATCTTATCAGAAGATTTCAGAAACACTGTCGACAAATATAGAAGTCTTCAAGAGGAATCTGGACAAGCATCTTCACCAGGTGCCATATCAACCAGGCTGTGATGGATATGTAGGTCAGCGGGCCACCAGCAGCAACAACCTGGTTGACCAGGCTAGCACCAGACGAGCCTGGACCATGGCCGGGCTCCTGGAGTAGAAAGACTTTCGGAACTCATCAAAGATTCCTTTCTTTGACTCGCGAGTCGCGACAGTGTTGTATGACTCTTATGAGTTTAGCGCTTTGTTATAATAATAATAATAATAATAATAATAATAATAATAAAAATTTGGCTCGCGAAATTGTAATAACACGATTTGCAAACAAATGACGGATTTATTTTATTTAACACCTTTCTTTGGATCAAACCTGATTACCTCCATTCCCCAGGCGCTGCATGTGTTTAGTGCTCCCCCATGAATCTAATAAGGGTACTTGTGTTAACTTGTCCTACTCGGCCTGATCATGGTATGTGTTCATGGTTACCCTGAGTAATTTACACTATGTATGATAATTGTACTTATGTGTACCTGTGCTTAAATGCACTTACTGCCATGGAGTGTTCTCGTAACCCAGTACTACCATGGATGTACTCATGACCCAGTACTACCATGGATGTACTCAACCCAGTACTACCATGGATGTACTCATGACCCAGTACTACCATGGATGTAATCATTACCCAGTACTACCATGGATGTACTCATGACCCAGTACTACCATGGATGTACTCATGACCCAGTACTACCATGGATGTAATCATTACCCAGTACTACCATTGATGTATTCATGACCCAGTACTACCATGGATGTACTCAACCCAGTACTACCATGGATGTACTCATGACCCAGTACTACCATGGATGTACTCATGACCCAGTACTACCATGGATGTACTCATGACCCAGTACTACCATGGATGTAATCATTACCCAGTACTACCTTTGATGTATTCATGACCCAGTACTACCATGGATGTACTCATGACCCAGTACTACCATGGCTGTACTCATGACCCAGTACTACCATGGATGTACTCATGACCCAGTACTACCATGGATGTACTCATGACCCAGTACTACCATGGATGTACTCATGACCCAGTACTACCATGGATGTACTCATGACCCAGTACTACCATGGATGTACTCATGACCCAGTACTACCATGGATGTACTCATGACCCAGTACTACCATGGATGTACTCATGACCCAGTACTACCATGGATGTACTCGCACTCTTGTGTCATATAACGCCTGGGGAATGGGAGGCAGTCAAGAGCCCTTCACAAGCACCAAGGTGTTTAAAGAAAAGTATCTCATAACAGGTAAAGTACAAAGAAATATGGAGGCAAGGCTACACAGATACCCCCACACTAATTTATGCTGCAACGCTAGAACCTTAAAGCTTAGGTCATCATAGCCCTTGATGTTAGTAAGTTTATTAAGGTACAGGTATACACAAATACAGTTACATAAATTATACATAGCAGCATATGTGTAGATTACCTAGGATAACCCAAGAAAGTCAGTGACTTATTTCCATTGGGGGTCCATGTATTAGGTTGAATCCAAGGAAATGGAGGGTAATTGCAGTTCCTTCAGATGAAGAGTCACCTCCCACACCCGCTGAATGGAGTGGGTTATGGAGCAAGGTAAGTGCAGAGGGCGCGCCATTGACACAGTTATGGCGGCCAGTTTTCTCCTGGGTTGCGGGGTGGTCCTGGGAACGTGTTGATGCACCACCCCTGATCGTTTAATATTAATGACAGTTATAGCTTTGGTGTACATCACCAGAGGTTTCGTTATGCAGTGTACGATGTGTTTATTACTGAATATTTCAGAGATGATAGAGGCATGGTGTGCGTGGGGACGCCAGCTCTTGCATCATTCTGACACTTGTAGAGCAGCCTAGGCTATCGCATCAATAATCAGCCAGATTTAAACGTTTCCTGGTTACTCTCTGCTACCTCTTCCTACACGTATTGCGGATTTATTTTGTTTATAAAGCGTGTTTTATAGATTTGTGTTACCTGATTTATTTTAACCTAACCTCCCCCCTCAAGGAAGGTTCCTTGATGTTGGTGAGGGGCTCTTGATCTAGGGAATTGGATCTGTGCTCCAGTTCCCTGAATTAAGCCTAAATGCCTTCCATCCCCCACCCCCACAAGCGCTGTATAATCCCTACGGGTTTAGCGCTTCCCATGATAATTTAACGTAACCTAGCTTGGGCTAGATTGCGTTACGTTTAAGTCAAGACAATAGTGCCCAATAATATCCCACATGAGGACACACTCAGAAGAGGCTCGCAGCAGCGGGGTCGAAATATACAGCTGAATTATTATTCTGAGTTTGTCTCCATGCCTGTGCTTCATGCCTGTGCTCCATGCCTGTGCTCCATGCCTGTGCTCCATGCCTGTGCTCCATGCCTGTGCTCCATGCCTGTGCTCCATGCCTGTGCTTCATGCCTGTGCTCCATGCCTGTGCTTCATGCCTGTGCTCCATGCCTGTGCTCCATGCCTGTGCTTCATGCCTGTGCTCCATGCCTGTGCTCCATGCCTGTGCTCCATGCCTGTGCTCCATGCCTGTGCTTCATGCCTGTGCTCCATGCCTGTGCTCCATGCCTGTGCTCCATGCCTGTGCTCCATGCCTGTGCTCCATGCCTGTGCTCCATGCCTGTGCTCCATGCTTGTGCTCCATGCCTGTGCTTCATATTCTTCAAGACTATGGTGCTCATCATCATCTCCAAGGCTGAGTGACTGATCACCTCATCTGTTGTATATAATCACATTATGTCCTTATATTGATAAAACCACTGGTGGGCGAAACGTCTACAAATAAAAATACCCAGATGTTGCGCATGTGTCTTAATTCTTCAAGAAACTGACGTTGGTAACCTAGTAATAAAATTAGCCTGGTAAAATGAGGCTAGGTTGCATGGAGAGTGTGAGGAGCCAAGGTTTAACCATTAAATGTGGTGCACTGTGGGAGCTGCAAGTGAATAATATACCCTCATGTGGGCATCCTCCTGAGGGCAGCCACACGTAATCCTGTTTGTAGCGGTCAAGGAGACCAACTTAGTTGTGTCAACATGTCTGCTACAGTACCAGTATATGGTACTGTTGTACTGGTATATGGTACTCCTTGTATCAATACTGACGAACTGTAACAACAATGAATGTCCTGAGTGTTGCATATATTGCCTTATTTCACATGTCTGCTTCAAGAAAACCATTTGTACATGCCAAGTATACAGAAACGTTTGTATTTTTGATGATTCTGCGATCTTTTTCTACAACATTATTATAATTATAACTTAACTCGTAAGGGTCCTTTCCAAAATTGTTAAGGAACCAGTATTGGAATAAGATCCAGTATACACGAAAGTGTATACCGGATCTTTTATATATACTTATATACATCCAGTATACACGAAAGTGTATACTGGATGTATGGAAGAATGAGAATAAACCTAGTGGAAAGCAGGGGTACGGTGAACACAGTTGGAGGACACTGTCAACCAGCATAGTCGTACACCCTTCCATATACTACCAGCAGATGTAAGAAATGTCAGGACAAAGTTAGAAGTTTTTCAGGAGGAAACTAGACCAGTATCTCTTTAAGATGTCGGATCAGCCGGGTCGTGATGGCTTTGTGGATCTGCGGGCCGCTAGCACCAGCAGCCTAGTTGACCAGGCTGGCCTGAGGGAAAATAACTCCCGAAACTGGTCACAGGTAAATAAGAGTGATGGAATGATTACATCGTCTTGACATCTCTAGTGCATCTGCTGCCTCTGTACTCGACTGACTGTATAACCCTTGTGGTATTTCGGAATAAAGATACCTAACTATTGCACATGTATTTTATCAACTTGTCGGTATTATAGGCCAGAGAGAGAGAGAGAGAGAACTGCTTAAATACTATAACATTCAATTCTCGCAGTGTTCATCTTTTGCATGGTACTTTTGGAGCATTTTGATATGGTAGTCATGGGATTATTATAATCAAATAATGCGCTAAACCGACAATGGTCATGCAGCTCTGCCGGGCAGAAAATAGTGGGTGTCATGGGAAGCACTCGACCCGTAGGGAGGGTCATGCAGTGCCTGGGGCAGTGGGAGGTAGTCAGTCAGGTTTGATCCTAGGAATGTGTGGGGGTAGCTCCATTTCTTTGAATCAAGAGCCATTTACCAAGTATGAAGATTGTATAAGTTAGCATAGAACTATTGTTATAATTATTATTATTATTAATATTAAAAACAATCGCTAACGAATCTATTATTATTATTATTATTATTATAATTAAAAACAAGCACTAACCCGTGTGAGAAATAAAGGACTAAAAAGCCAATTATTATTATATTATTAAAAGCAAGCACTAAACCCTTATGGGCCATGCAGCAACAACCCATTAATTGTTATTAAACACTGGCCGTCTCCCACCGACGTAGGGTGACATGAAAAAGAGGAAACACTTTCACCATCATTCATTGAATCACTGCCTTGCTAGAGGTAATGCTGACATCACAGTTGAGATGTCCGTCTGACCTGTAACATCCTCACATCTTCAGAGTGCAGAAAGTACTGTATTTCCAACTTTCCCACCTTTCCAGAGTGCAGAGAGACTGCCTCTCTCCCACCCTGGTTGATCAGGTCCTGATCCACCGCCAGGCCTGGTCACAGACCGGGCCGCGGGGGCGTTGACCCCCAAAACCCTCTCCAGGTATACCCCCTGCACTCAAGTCGTCCAACTAACCGGTTTCCCAGAATCCCTTCATAAATATTACCTTGCTTAAGCTTATATAGCGCTAAACCCTTTTGGGCCATACAGCTCCAATGAACCAACTATTAATTATTACTGTACGTATTATTATTAATTATATATTTTTATATTGAAAAAGAGCCAAACCCTTATAGACAATACAGGTCCAATGAACCAATTATTATTATTATTATTATCATTATTAGATTTTTTAAAATTGCTAATCCTTATGATCCACACAACTCCTCCAACGAACCAAATTATTATAATTATTATTATTATTATTATTATAAAATAGCACTAAACCCTTATAGGCTATACATGTGAAAGGAACCATGAGGGTGACAATAAAAGAGGTTACCCCCTAGTACTACATATCCTTGGCGCACGTCTGCTACCTCTGATGGGTTCCCAGAGTTGCTGCTCCCGCAACCCCGCGCTGGTACTGCTGGCGGCTCACTGGCCCACATATCACAGCCTGGTTGATCTGACACTTGGTGGAGATACTTATCCAGTTTCTTTCTGAGAACTTGTACACCTCCCCGCAGTATTTCTAATATTTTAACTTGTGGAAAAGTCTGGGTGACCTACACAAATAAACAAGTGGTAACACAATATGCAAAACAACCACTGTGAACAATATAGTGAAGTTTTCAAGACCTTTCGTCATTTCTCACATCAAGGACTTGTAAAAATAATAGAATAGCAGAAGGCTTATAAGGCTGAGATATCACCTCACATACGACCTTACACCCGACCCAGTATGATGCGAGTGGGAGGGTTAAATTGTCAACTAAAATTTTATATATATATATATATATATATATATATATATATATATATATATATATATATATATATATAATGCTTGTGTGTGTGTGTGTCGTGCCGAATAGGTAAAACTGGTCAGTTAGCAAGAACTCATTTAAAATTAAGTCTTTTCAAAAAAATTCTCTTATACGTTTAAAAATATATTTTTTTTCATTTATGTTAATGTAAAAAATAATAATTTTGTACTAAAAGAACCTTAGAAAACTTACCTAACCTTATAACGAGCGCAATTTAATTTAGATAAGTTTACAATTTAATAATAAACAAACACAATAAAATATATTTTTTCCGTTAGATTCAGAATGATTTTTTGCGAAATTATTGCATACACAAATTTTCGCTTGCTTATTCGGCAAGAAGAGCGGTGCTGTTTAAGTCAAAATCGCAAGTTTTACCTATTCTTCACTACATTATATATAATACATGGGATGTGTGGGGCGCCACTACTGGTCAGGACGCAGGCAACTTTCCAAGTCTGTGTACGCCCTTGACCTCCCGTCTCACACTGTGAAATTCCAGTGGTTGTTTTCCCAGTAGTTATCATCCAACAGTAAGATAGGAAGTGTCAGGGATTCCAGTGGTTGTCTTCCAGCAGTAAGATAGGAAGTGTCAGAGATTCCAGTGGTTGTCTTCCATCAGTAAGATAGGAAGTGTCAGAGATTCCAGTGGTTGTCTTCCATCAGTAAGATAGGAAGTGTCTGAGATTCCAGTGGTTGTCTTCCAGCAGTAAGATAGGAAGTGTCAGAGATTCCAGTGGTTGTCTTCCATCAGTAAGATAGGAAGTGTCAGAGATTCCAGTGGTTGTCTTCCAGCAGTAAGATAGGAAGTGTCTGAGATTCCAGTGGTTGTCTTCCAGCAGTAAGATAGGAAGTGTCAGAGATTCCAGTGGTTGTCTTCCAGCAGTAAGATAGGAAGTGTCAGAGATTCCAGTGGTTGTCTTCCAGCAGTAAGATAGGAAGTGTCAGAGATTCCAGTGGTTGTCTTTCAGCAGTAAGATAGGAAGTGTCAGAGATTCCAGTGGTTGTCTTCCAGCAGTAAGATAGGAAGTGTCTGAGATTCCAGTGGTTGTCTTCCAGCAGAAAGATAGGAAGTGTCAGAGATTCCAGTGGTTGTCTTCCAGCAGTAAGATAGGAAGTGTCAGAGATTCCAGTGGTTGTCTTCCAGCAGTAAGATAGGAAGTGTCAGAGATTCCAGTGGTTGTCTTCCAGCAGTAAGATAGGAAGTGTCTGAGATTCCAGTGGTTGTCTTCCAGCAGTAAGATAGGAAGTGTCTGAGATTCCAGTGGTTGTCTTCCAGCAGTAAGATAGGAAGTGTCAGAGATTCCAGTGGTTGTCTTCCAGCAGTAAGATAGGAAGTGTCAGAGATTCCAGTGGTTGTCTTCCAGCAGTAAGGTAGGAGAGTTGCAGTAATCATGCAGTAGTAAGGAAGGAGAGTTGCAGTAATCATGCAGCAGTAAGGAAGGAGAGTTGCAGTAATCATGCAGCAGTAAGGAAGGAGAGTTGCAGTAATCATGCAGCAGTAAGGAAGGAGAGTTGCAGTAATCATGCAGTAGTAAGGAAGGAGAGTTGCAGTAATCATGCAGCAGTAAGGAAGGAGAGTTGCAGTAATCATGCAGCAGTAAGGAAGGAGAGTTGCAGTAATCATGCAGCAGTAAGGAAGGAGAGTTGCAGTAATCATGCAGCAGTAAGGAAGGAGAGTTGCAGTAATCATGCAGTAGTAAGGAAGGAGAGTTGCAGTAATCATGCAGCAGTAAGGAAGGAGAGTTGCAGTAATCATGCAGCAGTAAGGAAGGAGAGTTGCAGTAATCATGCAGAGTAAGGAAGGAGTTGCAGTAATCATGCAGCAGTAAGGAAGGAGAGTTGCAGTAATCATGGCAGAAGGAAGGAGATGCAGTAATCATGCAGCGTAAGGAAGGAGAGTTGCAGAATCATGCAGCAGTAAGGAAGGAGAGTTGCAGAATCATGCAGTAAGGAAGGAGAGTTGCAGTAATCATGCAGCAGTAAGGAAGGAGAGTTGCAGTAATCATGCAGCAGTAAGGGAAGTGAGAATCTGCGCAGTGAATCAGTGCAGTAGTAGGAAGGAGAGTTGCAGTAATCATGCAGCAGTAAGGAAGGAGAGTTGCAGTAATCATGCAGCAGTAAGGAGGAGAGTTGCAGTAATCATGCAGAGTAAGGAAGGAGAGTTGCAGTAATCATAGGAAGGAGAGTTGCAGTAATCATGCAGCAGTAAGGAAGGAGAGTGCGAATCATGCAGCAGTAAGGAAGGAGAGTTGCAGTAATCATGCAGCAGTAAGGAAGGAGAGTTGCAGTAATCATGCAGCAGTAAGGAAGGAGAGTTGCAGTAATCATGCAGCAGTAAGGAAGGAGAGTTGCAGTAATCATGCAGCAGTAAGGAAGGAGAGTTGCAGTAATCATGCAGCAGTAAGGAGGAGAGTTGCAGTAATCATGCAGCAGTAAGGAAGGAGAGTTGCAGTAATCATGCAGCAGTAAGGAAGGAGAGTTGCAGTAATCATGCAGCAGTAAGGAAGGAGAGTTGCAGTAATCATGCAGCAGTCAGGAAGGAGAGTTGCAGTAATCATGCAGCAGTAAGGTAGGAGAGTTGCAGTAATCATGCAGCAGTAAGGAAGGAGAGTTGCAGTAATCATGCAGCAGTAAGGAGGAGTTGCAGTAATCATGCAGCAGTAAGGAGGAGAGTTGCAGTAATCATGCAGCAGTCAGGAAGGAGAGTTGCAGTAATCATGCAGCAGTAAGGTAGGAGAGTTGCAGTAATCATGCAGCAGTAAGGAAGGAGAGTTGCAGTAATCATGCAGCAGTAAGGTAGGAGAGTTGCAGTAATCATGCAGCAGTAAGGAAGGAGAGTTGCAGTAATCATGCAGCAGTAAGGAAGGAGAGTTACAGTAATCATGCAGCAGTAAGGAAGGAGAGTTGCAGTAATCATGCAGCAGTCAGGAAGGAGAGTTGCAGTAATCATGCAGCAGTCAGGAAGGAGAGTTACAGTAATCATGCAGTAGTAAGGAAGGAGAGTTGCAGTAATCATGCAGCAGTAAGGAAGGAGAGTTGCAGTAATCATGCAGCAGTAAGGTAGGAGAGTTGCAGTAATCATGCAGCAGTAAGGTAGGAGAGTTGCAGTAATCATGCAGCAGTAAGGAAGGAAGTATGAGGATGTGTATGAGTGAGGTCCCACATTGGTCAGACAATAATTACTTCCTGTGATTTTGCCTCCAGATGATGTACAAACACTCAGCTCACTTGGTCGATACTCTCATAGTGTTGTGTGTGTTGCAGTACCCAGTGTGAACGTGTGCTTGCGTCCACGCAGTGTGTGCTTGTGCCTGTGTGCGTGTTATTGCCTGCCTCTTCCCAGTGTTGGTCGTGTCCTTGTCTTTATTGGTGTGTACGTTTGGGTTTGTGTACGTTTTGCGAACATGTGCATGCGTATTCATCCTTACTGCATCTGTGTACTTATGTACTAGCAGTAACAGCCTGCTTGATCAGGCACTGATCAACCTCGAGGCCTGGTCATGGACCGGGCCGCAGGGGCGTTGACCCCCGGAACACCCTCCAGGTACACTTGGGATCAATAGGTAGAGGTTAGTACCGTCATTACCACAAGTTTGACAGAACTGATATAATTGTAAACTCAAGACCCAGTTACTGCATACCACAGTAGGGAGTAACCCGCTTCTTATTGTCCTCTCCTGCAGTGTTCCTTCTTTCTTATTGTCCTCTCCTGCAGTGTTCCTTCTTTCTTATTGTCCTCTCCTGCAGTGTTCCTTCTTTCTTATTGTCCTCTCCTGCAGTGTTCCTTTTTTCTTATTGTCCTCTCCTGCAGTGTTCCTTCTTTCTTATCGTCCTCTCCTGCAGTGTTCCTTCTTTCTTATGTTCTTATGTTCTCCTCTTTGGTTCAAACATGTGTGTGTATCAAAGTGGCGGACTACATTTTTGTGGCCCTGAAGCTTCAACTGTTATGGGGGCCCTGATGCTTCAACTGTTATGGGGGCCCTGAAGCTTCAACTGTTATGGGGGCCCTGAAGCTTCAACTGTTATGGGGCCCTGATGCTTCAACTGTTATGGGGGCCCTGAAACTTCAGCTGTTATGGGGGCCCTGAAGCTTCAACTGTTATGGGGGCCCTGAAACTTCAGCTGTTATGGGGGCCCTGAAGCTTCAACTGTTATGGGGGCCCTGAAGTTTCTATGTTATGGGTCACCTTCACACCCAGCAACAACTGGGCCTACATGATACTTTAATAACCTTTTAATTTTTATTTTAACTATAATTTTGTATTGAATTACACTATATTATTAATATTATTTAAAAAACCTTTCATACAGTAGAATCAAAATTTTTAATCAATGTGGACTAAAGTTTCTTCTGGGGCCCCTACGGGATTAGGGGCCCTGAAGCTTAAGCTTCATTAGTTTCATAGTAGATCCGTCCCTGTGTGTATAACTGTGTGCTGCTGATGGGTAGTGTGATATACCCCATCTTATGAATTCATTAATAACACTACATACACACACACTTGTATCAAAATGCACCAAAGTGTTTAGGCTACTTATCTTTATTACCCCACCTCCCATACCCCCCACTCACCCTTTTTCCATATTTCCATCCTTCCCCATCTTACCAAAGCTCTGGTCATAACTCACCTCGTGTGTGTCTATACATCAGTGGCACCGGCGATCATTGACCTCGTGTCTAGCTCTAAAATTAATGTTTCTAAGTTGTAAAGTAAATATTACAGATATAGAAACTAGTAAACAAGCATACTAAGAGAAGTGTAAGTTAATGTAAGTTTTAAATATGTACATGGAAAGAAAATTCTCTATCACATACACACTTAAGTTATACCATGAATTAACAAAAAGATCTTAGACTTATGAAAGCAGACAAAGCAAATGCGATAGTAATTATGGACAAGGTAGATTACAGGGGAAAACTAAATAAGATATTAGGAGACAGGGAAACTCAGGCTGTGTTTCCCTGGGAGCAGAGCATTACTGTGGTTGTCAGAGCTGGTAAGGTCACAGTAATCACTCCCATGCCCCACCCCGGGGCCTGCCAGGACCTGCTCACGCTGCCCAGGGCGGTAGGTCGAGCCTTCACCCCTTGCTGAGGGTGGTAGGTCGAGCCTTCACCCCTTGCTGAGGGTGGTAGGTCGAGTCTTCACCACCTGCTGAGGGTGGTAGGTCGAGCCTTCACCCCTTGCTGAGGATGGTAGGTCGAGCCTTCACCTCTTGCTGAGGGTGGTAGGTCGAGTCTTCACCACCTGCTGAGGGTGGTAGGTCGAGCCTTCACCACTGCTGAGAGTTCGATAAAAAAAAAAACTCGTCAAAGTTACCTTGATCCACGTTCCCCTTGATTCATGTTACCTTGATCCACGTTCCCCTTGATTCATGTTACCTTGATCCATGTTCCCCTTGATCCATGTCCCCTTGATCCATGTTCCCCTTGATCCATGTTCCCCTTGATTCATGTTACCTTGATCCATGTTCCCCTTGATTCATGTTACCTTGATCCATGTTCCCCTTGATCCATGTCCCCTTGATTCATGTTACCTTGATCCATGTTCCCCTTGATCCATGTTCCCCTTGATTCATGTTACCTTGATCCATGTTCCCCTTGATTCATGCCTCCTTGATCCTGTTGCTCACATTACAGTGTGTCGCTATCCGCTCTGTAAATTCCTCTGAGTGTCTTTTAGGTGGCGTGTGCGCTCCGCGTCCTCTGGCTAGTCTTTTAGGTGGCGTGTGCGCTCCGCGTCCTCTGGCTAGTCTTTTAGGTGGCGTGTGCGCTCCGCGTCCTCTGGCTAGTCTTTTAGGTGGCGTGTGCGCTCCGCGTCCTCTGGCTAGTCTTTTAGGTGGCGTGTGCGCTCCGCGTCCTCTGGCTAGTCTTTTAGGTGGCGTGTGCGCTCCGCGTCCTCTGGCTAGTCTTTTAGGTGGCGTGTGCGCTCCGCGTCCTCTGGCTAGTCTTTCCGATGTGCTATTAAAGTGGAATTACGGTTTCCTGTTAGAGAACGTGAGGGAGCGGCACCACACACGTGTCTACGTCTCTACTGCAGACTAGCATTGTTCCTGACGAGGTAGTGTGAAGTATCTAGGCAGCTAGTGGCACTAGTATAGTAGGAGTGTTAGCTGTAAGCACAGTAATAATAGTTGTAGTAGCAACTGCATTAATACCAGGAGCAGAATAGCAGCAAACGTAGTAGCACTGGCAGCAGTAGTAGTAGTATTAATAGAAGTAGTGGTAGTAGTAGTAGTAGTAGCATCTGCATTAATACTAGGAGCAGCATAGCAGCAAAAGCAGTAGCACTGGTAGTAGCAGCAGCAGCAGCAGCAGTAGTAATAGTAGTAGCAGCAGCAGCAGCAGTAGTAATAGTAGTAGCAGCAGCAGCAGCAGCAGTAGACAGAAACAGCAACAACAGCAGCAGTTGTTAGGTAGACAGGAGACAGAGAGGAAGTTGTCAGTCCACCTGTTGAGTCACTCGTCCATCATCACAAGACCTTAACCTTTGTTTTTAGGTTGACGCCACATAAATATCCTCTAAGAACTCCCCCAAGAGTCAAGTGTGTAGTTCTCTCATGTTAAAGTGACAGTTCACAGGTTCTAATACCTCTGGAACAGAACTTGTCAGTATTCGTGTCTCCTTTTTACGTCTTCAGTACCAGTATCTTCTCCAACAGTTATTCCCGTTGCGCACATTTTCTGCGCTATTACTCCAACAGTTATTCCCGTTGCGCACATTTTCTGCGCTATTGAAGACGTGTACAGTTTGTGTATTGTGCTGGTACGGTATTCGTCTCGTCTTGTGGTAGCTACGTCGGTATCAAGTCACTTAATAATTCCCTCTCTTGTGAAACCTGGAAACTGCTTCACGACTAACTCACAAATTGCTAATGAAACCGGACAACGTTTCGGCAAAGTCCAGGACAATTATCACTGATAATGGTCCAAGGTGGACCAAAACGTCCTATTTTAATTTCCAGTTTGTGGTATTGTTGCGACTAGATCATAGTACACCTTGAAGTTATCCTCTTAATCCCTGCAAAACAAGCTTTCCCAAAGGCAACGTTTCGCTGTATTAGATCTGCATTAAAACACGTACATTATAATAGTTTAACCGAGCGAAACGATGCCTTAGTAAAGGTTCTTCGTGGTCTTTCCTGCGACTGTGAACCCCAAGGTCACGCTGCAGTTATGTGGAGCTATCACGGGACAGTATCTGGGGAAGGTGGTGCTTGTATCTGGGGAAGGTGGTGCTTGTATCTGGGGAAGGTGGTGCTTGTATCTGGGGAAGGTGGTGCTTGTATCTAGGGAAGGTGGTGCTTGTATCTGGGGAAGGTGGTGCTTGTATCTGGGGAAGGTGGTGCTTGTATCTGGGGAAGGTGGTGCTTGTATCTGGGGAAGGTGGTGCTTGTATCTAGGGAAGGTGGTGCTTGTATCTGGGGAAGGTGGTGCTTGTATCTGGGGAAGGTGGTGCTTGTATCTGGGGAAGGTGGTGCTTGTATCTGGGGAAGGTGGTGCTTGTATCTAGGGAAGGTGGTGCTTGTATCAGGGGAAGGTGGTGCTTGTATCAGGGGAAGGTGGTGCTTGTATCTAGGGAAGGTGGTGCTTGTGACGTGTTAGTAGTAGTGAAGGGCTTCCGGTGGAGAGGGGGGGGCAGTGTAGCGTGCAGAACTGTCACCCACCTCACCCACTCCCTAACTCACCTCACTCCCTCACCCCTCGTGTTGACGCACCTCCTGCCAGACAAGGTCACCCCTGCTATCTCTGAGGGTCATCTGTAGTACCTTGGCTCCCCGGAGAGCCACCTCCGAGGGCCACTTCCTCTTCCACTTGAGGTGGAAGTGGCCACCTTCATGGTCTCAATCAATCAAGTCCATCAAGGTGGATGCTTGTCAACACTGAAGAGACTGACCACCTCGAAACTGCTGCTTGATTGATGGCTTCAACCACTGCCTCCATACTGACGTTTACCTCCCTGATTGATGGCTTCAACCACTGCCTCCATACTGACGTTTACCTCCCTGATTGATGGCTTCAACCACTGCCTCCATACTGACGTTTACCTCCCTGATTGATGGCTTCAACCACTGCCTCCATACTGACGTTTACCTCCTGATTGATGGCTTCAACCACTGCCTCCATACTGACGTTTACCTCCCTGATTGATGGCTTCAACCACTGCCTCCATACTGACGTCTACCTCCCTGATTGATGGCTTCAACCACTGCCTCCATACTGACGTTTACCTCCCTGATTGATGGCTTCAACCACTGCCACCATACTGACGTTTACCTCGCTGATTGATGGCTTCAACCACTGCCACCATACTGACGTTTACCTCCTGATTGATGGCTTCAACCACTGCCACCATACTGACGTTTACCTCGCTGATTGATGGCTTCAACCACTGCCACCATACTGACGTTTACCTCGCTGATTGATGGCTTCAACCACTGCCACCATACTGACGTTTACCTCCCTGATTGATGGCTTCAACCACTGCCACCATACTGACGTTTACCTCGCTGATTGATGGCTTCAACCACTGCCACCATACTGACGTTTACCTCGCTGATTGATGGCTTCAACCACTGCCTCCATACTGACGTTTACCTCGCTGATTGATGGCTTCAACCACTGCCACCATACTGACGTTTACCTCCCTGATTGATGGCTTCAACCACTGCCTCCATACTGACGTTTACCTCCCTGATTGATGGCTTCAACCACTGCCTCCATACTGACGTTTACCTCCCTGATTGATGGCTTCAACCACTGCCACCATACTGACGTTTACCTCCCTGATTGATGGCTTCAACCACTGCCTCCATACTGACGTTTACCTCGCTGATTGATGGCTTCAACCACTGCCTCCATACTGACGTTTACCTCCCTGATTGATGGCTTCAACCACTGCCACCATACTGACGTTTACCTCGCTGATTGATGGCTTCAACCACTGCCTCCATACTGACGTTTACCTCCCTGATTGATGGCTTCAACCACTGCCACCATACTGACGTTTACCTCCTGATTGATGGCTTCAACCACTGCCTCCATACTGAGCGTTACCTCCCTGATTGATGGCTTCAACCACTGCCTCCATACTGACGTTTACCTCTGATTGATGGCTTCAACCACTGCCTCCATACTGACGTTTACCTCGCTGATTGATGGCTTCAACCACTGCCTCCATACTGACGTTTACCTCCCTGATTGATGGCTTCAACCACTGCCTCCATACTGACGTTTACCTCCCTGATTGATGGCTTCAACCACTGCCACCATACTGACGTTTACCTCCCTGATTGATGGCTTCAACCACTGCCTCCATACTGACGTTTACCTCCCTGATTGATGGCTTCAACCACTGCCTCCATACTGACGTTTACCTCCCTGATTGATGGCTTCAACCACTGCCTCCATATTGATGTTTACCTCGCTGTACGAAGACAATGCCGGGATGATGATAATAATAATAATGATAATTTTTACCTTATACTTCGTTTACATAGTTTTTTTTGTTTTTTACAAAATTGTGTGATATTTAACAGTATAGAGTAAAGCCCCTGGTTATGCAGAACATTTCGGGTGTGGTGTATAGTGTGGGTTGCAGACGGCGGGCACCAAGAGCTTGATCGATAAGGCTAGTAACCAGGTCAGGGACCTGGCCCCGGAGCCCTGACCTCCGGAAGCGACTCCAGGTAAACTAGACCCTAACATGACAGCAACAGAACGTAAACAATTATAAGTGTTTACACAGTCTCTTTAATGGATATCACACACACACACACACACATATATATATATATATATAGTATATATATATATATATATATATATATATATATATATATATATATATATATCAAGACAAGCCACGGGGGAAATCTTTAGCTCAAGTACTTTCACACTTCTCAGTGCGTCATCAGGAGCTATGCAATGTTGGAAGGCTGCGACTGAAGGAGTGAGGGGAAGTTTTCTCAGAGTAGCGCAGTGCGGGTTTGTCACCTGCAGCAGCCTCTCGGACATTCCTATACCACTCGTTCGTGGTTACAATATCATATTTAATATATCACATAGGCAGGAGTAAAGAATGGACCCGTATAAACACAGCCAGGTGCTTACACACCCATCCAGGTACACAAATACAGTTACATAAATTGTCATACACAGCAGTATATGTGTAGATTACCTAGGATAACCCCCAGAAAGTCAGAGTGCCTCACGTCTGGTGGTGTCAGCGTTCAACAACACAAGGGGTGTCAGCTCAACACTGTCATAAGTCAGACGTTCAACAAGTAAGTTGCAACATGGCATCGGTTCATCTTGAGTTAATTGAGAGCCGCGCCGCCACCATCACTCACATTAATCCTGCAACCGTTTACCTGGAGAGGGTTTCGGGGGTTAACGCCCCCGCGGCTTGGTCTGAGACCAGGCCTCATGGTGGATCAGTGTCTGATCAACCAGGCTGTTACTGCCGGCGCCACGCAAACTGACTTACGAACCACAGCCCGGTTGGTCGGGTACTGACTTTAGGTGCCTGTCCAGTGCCTTCTTGAAGACAGTCAGGGATCTATTAGTAATCCCCCTAATGTATACTGGGAGGCAGTTGAACAGTCTTGGGCCCCGGACACTTATGGTGTTGTCTCTCAGTACTCGTGGCGCCCCTGCTTTTCATCGGGGGTATGTTACATCTCCTGTCAAGTCTTTTGCTTTCATAGAGAGTGATTTTCGTGTGCAGGTTTGGTACCAATCCCTCCAAAGTCTGCTAGGTTTTGTAAAAATAAGTTTGTTTACCTCTGATAACCATCACAATATCCGGACGTCATAGGATGATAACAGATACGATCTTCCAGTCTCGATATCAGATCCTGAGGAATACTCACCTACGATGAACCTCTCTATATTGAACAATTATGACTGATGCTCCGGCCCTACCTTCTCTGTGAAAGTATTTGTGACACCGCGTGTGTAAACTCACCTATTTCTGGTTGCAGGGGTCGATTCATAGCTCCTGGCTGTGTGTGTAGTAGTAGTAGTAGTTACTAGTTGTCAAAGAGACTTGGCCTGTTGTTTGTGGTGTGTGTGTGTGTTGCCATACATGTACACACAATTACACTACTCATAGTTATCATACATGTACACACACTGGATCATACAGTCCCAGGGAAGGGTGACTTTCACGTATGATTGAAGGAAGGGGAGACTTAACTGTAAATACTTGAAGCAAGAGTCCTTTGTTAGTATCAAGACAACCTCTTACAAGTGACACTTGAAGAGCAAGTGTGCAAATAACAGCAACGTGGGTTAACAAGGCTGCTGGTAACAGCAAGGTGGGTTAACAAGGCTGCTAGTAACAGCAAGGTGGGTTAACAAGGCTGCTAGTAACAGCAAGGTGGGTTAACAAGGCTGCTAGTAACAGCAAGGTGGGTTAACAAGGCTGCTGGTAACAGCAAGGTGGGTTAACAAGGCTGCTAGTAACACAGGTGGGTTAACAAGGCTGCTGGTAACAGCAAGGTGGGTTAACAAGGCTGCTAGTAACAGCAAGGTGGGTTAACAAGGCTGCTGGTAACAGCAAGTGGGTTAACAAGGCTGCTAGTAACAGCAAGGTGGGTTAACAAGGCTGCTAGTAACAGCAAGGTGGGTTAACAAGGCTGCTAGTAACAGCAAGGTGGGTTAACAAGGCTGCTAGTAACAGCAAGGTGGGTTAACAAGGCTGCTAGTAACAGCAAGGTGGGTTAACAAGGCTGCTGGTAACAACAAGGTGGGTTAACAAGGCTGCTAGTAACAGCAAGGTGGGTTAACAAGGCTGCTAGTAACAGCAAGGTGGGTTAACAAGGTTGCTAGTAACAGCAAGGTGGGTTAACAAGGCTGCTAGTAACAGCAAGGTGGGTTAACAAGGCTGCTAGTAACAGCAAGGTGGGTTAACAAGGCTGCTGGTAACAGCAAGGTGGGTTAACAAGGCTGCTGGTAACAGCAAGGTGGGTTAACAAGGCTGCTGGTAACAGCAACGTGGGTTAACAAGGCTGCTAGTAACAGCAAGGTGGGTTAACAAGGCTGCTAGTAACAGCAAGGTGGGTTAACAAGGCTGCTAGTAACAGCAAGGTGGGTTAACAAGGCTGCTAGTAAAGCAAGGTGGGTTAACAAGGCTGCTAGGTAACAGCAGGTGGGTTAACAAGGCTGCTGGTAACAGCAAGGTGGGTTAACAAGGCTGCTGGTAACAGCAAGGTGGGTTAACAAGGCTGCTGGTAACAGCAAAGTGGGTTAACAAGGCTGCTAGTAACAGCAAGGTGGGTTAACAAGGCTGCTGGTAACAGCAAAGTGGGTTAACAAGGCTGCTGGTAACAGCAAGGTGGGTTAACAAGGCTGCTGGTAACAGCAAGGTGGGTTAACAAGGCTGCTAGTAACAGCAAGGTGGGTTAACAAGGCTGCTAGTAACAGCAAGGTGGGTTAACAAGGCTGCTAGTAACAGCAAGGTGGGTTAACAAGGCTGCTAGTAACAGCAAGGTGGGTTAACAAGTCTGCTGGTAACAGCAACGTGGGTTAACAAGGCTGCTAGTAACAGCAAGGTGGGTTAACAAGGCTGCTAGTAACAGCAAGGTGGGTTAACAAGGCTGCTAGTAACAGCAAGGTGGGTTAACAAGGCTGCTATAACAGCAAGGTGGAGTTAACAAGGCTGCTAGTAACAGCAAGGGGGTTAACAAGGCTGCTAGTAACAGCAAGATGGGTTAACAAGGCTGCTAGTAACAGCAAGGTGGGTTAACAAGGCTGCTAGTAACAGCAAGGTGGGTTAACAAGGCTGCTGGTAACAGCAAGGTGGGTTAACAAGGCTGCTGGTAACAGCAAGGTGGGTTAACAAGGCTGCTGGTAACAGCAAGGTGGGTTAACAAGGCTGCTGGTAACAACAAGGTGGGTTAACAAGGCTGCTAGTAACAGCAAGGTGGGTTAACAAGGCTGCTGGTAACAGCAAGGTGGGTTAACAAAGGTGCTGGTAACAACAAGGTGGGTTAACAAAGGTGCTGGTAACAGCAAGGTGGGTTAACAAAGGTGCTGGTAAGAACAAGGTGGGTTAACAAAGGTGCTGGTAACAACAAGGTGGGTTAACAAGGTGCTGGTAACAGCAAGGTGGGTTAACAAAGGTGCTGGTAAGAACAAGGTGGGTTAACAAAGGTGCTGGTAACAACAAGGTGGGTTAACAAAGGTGCTGGTAACAGCAAGGTGGGTTAACAAAGGTGCTGGTAACAACAAGGTGGGTTAACAAGGTGCTGGTAAGAACAAGGTGGGTTAACAAGGTGCTGGTAACAACAAGGTGGGCTTAACAAGGTGGTGGCTGGTAACAACAAGGTGGGTTAACAAAGGTGCTGGTAACAACAAGGTGGGTTAACAAAGGTGCTGGTAACAACAAGGTGGGTTAACAAAGGTGCTGGTAACAACAAGGTGGGTTAACAAAGGTGCTGGTAACAACAAGGTGGGTTAACAAAGGTGCTGGTAAGAACAAGGTGGGTTAACAAAGGTGCTGGTAACAACAAGGTGGGTTAACAAAGGTGCTGGTAACAACAAGGTGGGTTAACAAGGTGCTGGTAACAAATACAGGTGTTAACAAAGGGTGCTGGGTAACAACAAGGTGGGTTAACAAGGTGCTGGTAACAACAAGGTGGGTTAACAAAGGTGCTGGTAACAAGGTGGTTAACAAAGGTGCTGGTAACAACAAGGTGGGTTAACAAAGGTGCTGTAACAACAAGGTGGTAACAAGGTTGCTGGTAACACAAGTGTTAACAAAGTGCTGTAACAGCAAGGTAGGTTTAAATGTCTCCAGGTGGAGTCAGGTGCTGTAACAGGTGGGTTAACTAGGTGGTGGTGGGTGAGGCAGGTGGTGTGCTGGTAAGTGGTGGGTGAGGCAGAGGTGTGGGTGAGGCAGGTGGTTGATGCTGGTGGTGGTGGGTACAGGTGGTGATGCTGGTGGTGGTGTGGTGAGGCAGGTGGTAGCAGGTGGTGGTAGGCAGGCAGGTGGTGTGAGGCAGGTGGGGGATGCTGGTGGTGGGTGGTGAGCAGGTGGGTGATGCTGGGGTATGCTGGTGGTGGGTGGGTGAGGACGGGTGGTGGTGAGAGGTGGTGATCTATGGTGGGTGGTGAGGCAGGGTGGTGGTGGGTGAGTGCAGGTGGTGATGCTGGTGGTGGGTGGTGAGGGAGGTGGTGATGCTGGTGTGGTGGGTGGTGAGGCAGGTGGATGCTGGTGGTGGTGGAGAGGCAGGTGGTGATGCTGGTGGTGGGTGGGTGAGGCAGGGGATGCTGGTGGTGGTGGGTGACGGAGGGGTGATGCTGGTGGTGGGTGGGTGAGGCAGTGTGGTGAGCTGGTGGTGGGTGGGTGAGGGAGGTGGTGATGCTGAGTGGTGGGTGTGAGGCAGGTGGTGATGCTGGTGGTGGGTGGGTGAGGCAGGTGTGGTGATGCGTGGTGGTGGTGGGTGAGGCAGGTGGGTGATGCTGGTGGTGGGTGGGTGAGACAGGTGGTGATGCTGGTGGTGGTGGGTGAGGGCAGGTGGTGATGCTGGTGGTGGTGGGTGAGGCAGGTGGTGATGCTGGTGGGGGGTGGGTGAGACAGGTGGTGATGCTGGTGGTGGGTGGGTGAGGGAGGTGGTGATGCTGGTGGTGGGTGAGCAGGTGGTGATGCTGGTGGTGGGTGGGGGGAGGCAGGTGTGATGCTGGTGGTGGGTGGTGAAGTGGTGATGCTGGTGGTGGGTGGGTGAGGGAGGTGGTGATGCTGGTGGTGGGTGGTGAGGCAGGTGAGATGCTGGTAGTGGGTAGAGTGAGAGATGGTGGATGCTGGTGGTGGGTGGGTGAGGCAGGTGGTGATGCTGGTGGTGGGTGGGTGAGGGAGGTGGTGATGCTGGTGGTGGGTGGGTGAGGCAGGTGGTGATGCTGGTGGTGGGTGGGTGAGGCAGGTGGTGATGCTGGTGGTGGTGGGTGAGGCAGGTGGTGATGCTGGTGGTGGTGGTGAGGCAGGTGGTGATGCTGGTGGTGGGTGGGTGAGGCAGGTGGTGATGCTGGTGGTGGGGGGGAGTGGTGATGCTGGTGGTGGGTGGGTGAGGCAGGTGGGATGCTGGTGGTGGGTGGGTGAGTGGTGAGCTGGTGGTGGGGGGGAGTGGTGATGCTGGTGGTGGTGGTGAGCAGGTGGTGATGCTGGTGGTGGGTGGGTGAGGCAGGTGGTGATGCTGGTGGTGGGTGGGTGAGGGTGATGCTGGTGGTGGTGGGTGAGGCAGGTGGTGATGCTGGTGGTGGTGGTGGTGGTGATGCTGGTGGTGGGTGGGTGAGTGGTGATGCTGGTGGTGGGTGGTGAGTGGTGATGCTGGTGGTGGTGGGTGAGGTGGTGATGCTGGTGGTGGGTGGGTGAGGCGTGATGCTGGTGGTGGTGGGTGAGTGGTGATGCTGGTGGTGGTGGGTGAGTGGTGATGCTGGTGGTGGTGGTGAGGCGGTGGTGGGTGGGTGAGGCAGGTGGTGATGCTGGTGGTGGGTGGGTGAGTGGTGATGCTGGTGGTGGGTGGGTGAGGCAGGTGGTGATGCTGGTGGTGGGTGGGTGAGGCAGGTGGTGATGCTGGTGGTGGTGGTGATGCTGGTGGTGGGTGGGTGAGGCAGGTGGTGATGCTGGTGGTGGGTGGGTGAGGCAGGTGGTGATGCTGGTGGTGGGTGGGTGAGGCAGGTGGGATGCTGGTGGTGAGTGGTGAGCTGGTGGTGGGTGGGTGAGGCAGGTGGTGATGCTGGTGGTGGGTGGGTGAGGCAGGTGGTGATGCTGGTGGTGGGTGGGTGAGGCAGGTGGTGATGCTGGTGGTGGGTGGGTGAGGCAGGTGGTGATGCTGGTGGTGGGTGGGTGAGGGAGGTGGTGATGCTGGTGGTGGGTGGGTGAGGCAGGTGGTGATGCTGGTGGTGGGTGGGTGAGGCAGGTGGTGATGCTGGTGGTGGGTGGGTGAGTGGTGATGCTGGTGGTGGGTGGGTGAGCAGGTGGTGGGTGGGTGAGGCAGGTGGGAGCTGCAGGAACTTAAGTTCTATCTTGAAGACGAAGAGGCAGTCTTGTCAGTCGCACAGCTTCCCTGCACCAACATGTCTCATCATGATAGTAGATGGTTGAATAGTCGTGGTCCACAGTGATAGTATCGTTTAGTTCATCATTAAACAGGACAACTATCTCCCAACACGTATCTTAGATGACACGCTAACTAGGCAACCATCTACTATCAAACCCCGGATTTCGTCAACAATTCGTTCCAGAATAATGTTTGAGTATCGTTACCGAACGAATTTGTTCCCATAAGGACGAATGTAAATTAAATTAGTCCGTTTCAGACCCCAAAATACACTTACAAAAGCACTTACAATAATACACTTACATAATTGTTCGAGTTGGGAGCTGTACGAAATCCGGGGTACCACTGTATATATATAGCTATGGGGTGTGAAAATGACGTAGAGGGAGGAGTGGGTGGTGTTTCTTCAGAAGGTAGCAGTATCCTTCAATGAGGCGGAAATAAGCGCCTGGTGGGTGTTTTCAGATCATGGCGACTTGCTAAGTATGTTATGGTGTTCTCTTGCGTGTTCTTCACCTCATCACATACTGGTTACATCTCGCTGCAAAAGAACACATGTACAGACGGGCCCATAGAGTTACTAATATGACCAGTCAGACTGTTGGTTATGTGGGATGTTAGTGGTAGTGGGTTATAATTACCCAGGACTTCTTATCCCCCTGGCCTGCTGAGGTATGTTGATTGTGACCTTGAACTTTCACACCCGAGAGAAACTTGTTAGAAATTGTACGATTACTACACCTGTTGTACAGTGTACTATCGTGCACCACCTGTTGTATAGTGTACTGTCGTGCACCACCTGTTGTATAGTGTACTAATGTCTGGTGTACCACCAGTTGTATAGTGTACTAATGTCTGGTGTACCACCAGTTGTACAGAGTAGTATTGTACTACCATGACTGGTGCACCACCAGTTGTACAGAATAGTGGTGTACCAAATGACTGTTTATCTTGTACTTGTAGAAATAAAGGATTATTATTATTATTGAGTCACGTGACCTCCCTCACACATAGGCCGTCCCACAGAGTCCCCTATCTCACTCTGGACCAGACCTGGGGACAGGCAGACGGACAAGCGTCCCACAGAGTCCCCTACCTCACTCTGGACTAGACCTGGGGACAGGCAGACGGACAGGCGTCCCACAGAGTCCCCTACCTCACTCTGGACTAGACCTGGGGACAGGCAGACGGACAGGCGTCCCACAGAGTCCCCTATCTCACTCTAGACCATACCTGGGGACAGGCAGACGGACAGGCGTCCCACAGTCCCCTATCTCACTCTGGACCAGACCTGGGGACAGGCAGACGGACAGGCGTCCCACAGTCCCCTATCTCACTCTGGACCAGACCTGGGGACAGGCAGACGGACAGGCGTCCCACAGAGCCCCCTATCTCACTCTGGACCAGACCTGGGAACAGGCCGGGATCTGTCACATATATATCCCCTACATAATGAAAATGAAAGTGTCTATTTCATTGCAATGTGTGGTTTAGTTATTACAAAATATTAATTACAAAGAAAGTCACCATGCCTAGGCATTTCAGTATAGCGTTGTATTTCGTGGCCACAGTAAGAGAATATTATATTAACTTATTTCAACATCTTACTGGAAGATATCAGAAACACAGCTGGGTCATGTGTGGAAGTCTTCTTCAAGAGGACACTAAGTATTTCCGCCAGGTGCCAGATCAACCAGGCTGTGATGGACATGTAGGTGTGTATACTTGCTGACAACTCTGTGACTGAAGAAATACTTCTTAACATTCCTGTGATTCATCTGAGTATTCAAGCTTCGAGTTGTGGCCCCTTGTTGCTATGTCCCATTTCTGAAACATCCTGTGTGTGTTTGTGTCTTATCTATTTGTAGTTGCAGTGGTTGATTCATATTTCCTGGCCCCGCCTCTTCTCTGATCTCTACTAGGTCCACACTCCCGGTTCCAGGAGCCTTACTCTGTGTTAGTTACCATTTTGTCCTAGGCACATGTCGATTAGACACTAGGCCTGTTGTATGTGTGTATGTGTGTGTGTGTGTAAGGAAACACTTCGAAATGTTTCCGCCCCGCCG